>JAQGAV010000023.1:0-69969 GCA_034691345.1 Phasmarhabditis papillosa | reverse complement strand
ACTACAAACAGAAAATTGCGCATCGAACCATATAATGGAAGTTTAATTTTGCGACAGAACGAGCGATTTTTGAAACCGTGTTAAGAGAGGCTAAACCGATTTAAGAGGACATTGATTAACCGGTTTAGCTACAGACCTGAAGTTGGTATCTGAGCCTGGGTTATGTTATTGCGGTCTTTTAGTCAATACAATAATTGAAAGGGGAGAATATTTAGGAAACCCCATTTAATAAGATTGCTATCAGACATATATACAGTAACATTTAAGGAATAAGTGGAGGTATAGAAATTAGTTTTACTTGAGAATATAACTATGAACCAGCACCCCTTTTTTAATGATCCTGCCACATAAAAATATACCAATGTAGTTCCGAGTGAGATTACAACTCATCTTGACAGGATCACCAAAAGGTATTTCTGTTGTTCTGCATAATCAATGTGATCACTAAAACAAAAAGGTACCGATTGTACATTTTGAAAAGAGTAAGTGAGAAAAAGAAAAGGGAAGCATTGACTAGAAAAAGAACTGGTGAAAATATATTGGTAGACTTTCGGGGTTTCGCCTAACCGTCGCAGTTCCTCAACGGAACTACTCGGCGGCGAGGCTTTGGTAAGTATTGACGTTCTTTATCTTCCTATTTGTTGGGTAACAGTTATTTTACAAATGCTATTTACCGGTTAAGACTAATAACATACAACCCGGCAATTAAACAAATCAAACTCTTCCAACTACTTGTTTGCTAATTAGTGGTAGCCATACCTTTATGACTCAAGATATTTCGCAACTGACTAATTATTACAAACAATATAATAAATTAAGAAATATATGTCCCTTCTTATAGATGACCTCAGCACCCTCATCATTTCCATTAACACTATCAACCGATATTCCATCCGCAAGATTCTAAAGAACACCCCTCTAGCTGGTTGAACTTTCTTTGTCTTTGGATACTATCTTTGAAAAATTTGGGGGTCACTAAATAAAATAGTAATTTGAAAATTTTTAATTTTGACTGACCTGTAACCATATGGCCGGGTAATATATTGATTTGTCATCATCTCGGTCATAACTGGTTGCCGCGTCTTTGTCTGTAGAACAGTACTAATTACACCGAACCCCTTCTTGGTGAAATTGCAACTTCTACGGAAGCTAAAGCACCTTTTACGTAGCTGTCTACTCCCCGTTTGAATACAAGTCTTCGGATCAGGATTATATGTATGAAAATAAGAAACACATTGGTATTTCTAAAAGTGTGCACCACTGCATTAGAAACATACATCTAGGCTTACAGTTAATATCACCAGCTAATAAAACTCCAGCCCTCACTTATTCAAGCCTGACAACTGGCCAGACCTTTTGAACCGCCACGCGTAACACATGCGAGCGGGCGTGTTTTCGTAATAAATATTGATTGATAATTTATTATAAACATATTAGACAATGGGATGAGAATGGTTAGATCAATTTCCAAATTACGAATGTTATACGATTTACCACAATATAGAATCCGGGGCTCTAATTCATGATAGATGGTTCCACGAGACGGCATATCAAAGAGTCTTGGGGGTAAAGTGATTCCTTCGACTGTTAGGGTGAATCTGGTAGTCAAAGGATTACGGTTTTCATCTCTCAAGGCTTGCAGAATGAATACCTCTAATTGATTTACACCTTCCACATATCGGAAGAGATTTAGATTCTTCCCCTTAATAAGAGTATATTCAGTATGGCGGGTGATAACCTGATACTCGTAATCATCGAGATAAAGATTGCTCAATGCGACTGTTAGATCGGAGAGACTATTAGAAAACGACATGTTTGTTGTAGTACAGAAATAGTAATGATGAGTAACACCAACTAATGGTTCGTAACCTTTTATTAAAAGACTTCCCCAAATTGATAACACTGTTTACGAAATATATATTCACAAACTGGTAATATATTATATACCATATATAGAATTGACCACTAATCTATTTATTTTTCTGAGATTGTTCAACTCTCTAGAGTGGTTGTAGAAATTCATGAATCTCGCAATTATCTGCAAGCTTAGATCTTATCGCACCATCTGGCAGTACACAATTCGGTTACCTTTGCGCCACACAAGAACATTAACACCTATGATTAAAGCTCAATTTGAAAACAAACTTTAAAACTTAGAGACAAACTTCAGATTCACAATTTAGAATAAACACCCCTCAAATATAGTATTCATTGACGCCCTACAATTGTTTGTATAATATTTGTGATATTTGAATCACACCAACTGTAATTATGTGTAATTACTAATGACTACCATATGTTATTACAAGAGGCGACTTAATTAACACAACACAAAACAAACTTTGAAAACCATCATTGAGTAAACCTTTTCGAAAAGAATCAAAACTTACCTATAAACCTTTTATAAAACTTAAAGATTTATAAAACTTAAACAACAACTTTTGAAAACTTAAATAGAAGTTGTCCAAACAAACAAACTTAAAGATAAACTTACACTTTATAAACAAACTTGTTTCAAATTAATGATAAACATAATTGTTTCAAATTAAAACAATTTTAAACTTCGAGGCGGGGAAGCCCCGCCCCCTGCCAGTAGAAATCGCCGGACCAGCGCGCGCCCGGTAGAAATCGCCGGGTCCACACAGCCGAGCGAAATCCCAGTCGAAATCCAGGGGCCTTATACTACTGATTCTAAATCAGTATTTTACAATTTATGTTTAGTTATGATTAATTGAAAGATATGATAGGCATAACAATTTAATTTCTATAAATGAATATAGTTTAAGCTGTTTTTTTTTCTTCAGAATAGTGAAAATTTAAAAATGTTAAATGTTAAAAAGCTTACATAAAAAATGGAGTCCAACAGATTGTGAAGCATCCTAAAATGATGCCTAACACCTTTACTCCTCTACGTTCTTTAGCAGCCGATATGGCCTTAGGCTTTCTTTGAAGACTCTTTCGATAGGTTCTTTCTTTCCTGTAAGAATATCAATGTTTTGTTAATCAATTAAGTCATCTACAAATAATTTCCGTTGAATATTATACAACTTGCCTGTTTTTATGCCTTTGTACTTTCTCAAAGCTAATAGTAACAATGCTTCTAGTTGGTTTAGCTTCTCTCTTTTCAGAATATGCAGGCATCGACTTTGTCATCTAAATACGTAACTTGTAACTTGATTTTACTCGTTAATGCTCTTATTATGTGTTGCTGAATATATAAAGAGTCCATTCAGTTAACTAGGTGTTACCTTCGTAGATAGGTTACATCTTCATAATAAAGAAACAATAGAAATATGTTAAAGTATTTCCAACCCTGCTATTACTGCATACCTTGGCTTCTCTCTTTATAATAGACTGTTCTGCGAACGTTGGACATGCAGTTGTCGTAGTTGTCTAAAGCACACTTTTTACTAATTAAAAACAAAACGAAAACAATAAAAGCGTAAATATTATCATTTTGGAGCAGTACCTCCATCTGTTTTTCGTCCGAATCTTCCTCGTCTTCCTCTTCCTCTTCCATTATGACGTCATTACCATTCGGGAGACCGTTCTCCACTTGACCAGAACTTTCGCCCAAAATTAGAAAGTTATCGTTAGAATAAAATTTGGATTTTCTTAAATATTTGACTGCTTTGGACAGGGTACCAGTAGATACACATTTAGAGTGCATTGAAAATTTTGAAAAACAATAATCCCAACCAATCAAAACTCGAGTGTGGTAGTTGCGAAATATGTTGGTTTCTTTAGTCTAAAAGAGCGCGGAAAATTTACAAATCCACGGCCGGGAGCCATCGGAATTTCGGAATCTAGATTAGTACAGGTTATTAGATAAAGATATTTCATGGGTATTCCAGGTAAACGTACTGTCTTCTTCTTCCTCTTCCTCTTTGGCAAATTCATCTGAAGTCGGCAAAACGTGACTGATTTCATGGAGTATTGTGGATTCGATGTGTTTCCGAATCACCTGTAAACTTGTTCTATCCGCTTTAAAGAAAGCTCAGTTAGCAAACTCTGCTGACCAAGTTGTTACTTTACAAGTAAAGCAAGAACATTGTCAGAAAGAGCATCCACGGCCAAGTAATACTTCTAACAAACTCAGATGTTTTGGTATATTTTATTCATATTAGCAACTGCAAAAGCATTTTGGTGATACCAATATACATCTTTTAAAGGAAAATAACAAAACATGCAATATCGATCGTTTACAAAATAAAGAAAATGAAAGCAGTACGTTAAAAATTAAGGAGAAAAGTACAATCTGGGTTTATAAAAGGAGAATACAGTCTACTAACGATAAGACAAAAGTGCTGAATTAGTTTGTGCTACACAGTGGGTGAGTGGAAGTAAATAGCTGGACCAACCTACTCAAAATAATACAAAAACAGAAACCCGGAAGATTTAAGGACTTTGGTAAAATAAAAGGTCTAAGTGAAAAACATTTCGATTAACATCATTTCAAATAAAATCTAAGTCTGAATGGTTAGATAAATTGAAAGCTAGTCCAGCTATTAAGATTAAGCATTGAGAGTGCACTATTAGGAATCATAACGTGCGAAACAGCAAACGATATCCGAATGCATTGAGTACCGCAGACGGTACCAATTCAATCAGTTCTACTAAAGCAGTCAAAAATACCGAGAAAGTAATGGCTTACATGGGATGAGACGGCCAGCTAAAACATTAATGCTGTTAGAGGTCAGGCAAGTTTTATTTATTAATCATATAATTTTATTAGGAAAAACATGTGTTTTATTTTTAAGGCACATTTGATACTGTATTTTAATTTACGAGATGCATAACCGGTTGAGAAATAGGAAAGACAGTAAAGAGGACACAGCATGATAGTAGTAGTTATACTCATTATAACTGAAAAGTCGCATGCGCGCACATTCGGACATCGGGAGGAATTTGCGCCAATTACTTAGTTCTAATCGGTAGCCACGGCTCGCCGTCTGGAGCGGCGGTGTTAAAGGACTGCGTAAGTTTTAAAAATTAAATCTATGAATTTTAAGGATTGAATGAAATAATCTTAAAAGCCCATCATCCTAGTTTGGAATACCAGGAATCCGCTGATAAAGAGTTATTCATTCACAAATCAGGCGGGAAAATAAAGTTGTCTGAATTTTTACAGTAATTAGTAGCTGGGGTGCGGCGAGCCGTGTACCGTTGATTTACTGAGTTATTAATATAAACACGTGGGCAACTCGGTGTTGTTATAGCACACTTTTATTCACTACAGAACTTTTTACAGTTTCCTATTTGGATTTTAGTTCACCACATGTAAGATAGATCAAGTGCTAGATATTAGTGCATGCCTATAGCTACAAACCTTTTGTCGATATATCTGTCGCGCCCTGTGCTTAGCAAAGGCCTGATATATCTTGAAGTAAACAAAGAACATTAGAATAGTTGGAATAAAGAAGGAGCCGGTGGCCGAGTATACTGTGTAACTTTGTAGGTCTAAGAATGTGCACTGTCTAGTCACATTATTTGCTTCTATTATTAAATTGGGACTGATTGCCGTCTGAAAATAATAGGATTCGGTTTGATTCTCTAGTATCATTACTTGACTAACTTTGCCTTACTACTCTATTGGTTGTTTAAAAACACAGAAAATAGAAACATGTTACGCTTAACCAAGCAAATTGTAAGAAATATTTTTGAAATTTGCATCGAAACTGGTCAAAATTATCGTCCTGGGTCGTACAAATTTCTGGTGAGGGTGCAGCTCCCGGGCTGCGGATTTCCACTTTTCTTATGGTTCCTATGGTATACGAATCATACCTGTTTCCAGCCCAATAAAGGCGACAGGGATATTATTGCTGAGAAAGTCCACACAGCCAGAATCATGATTCCAGCAGTACGTTTATTTCTAAATTATGTATTCCGTAGTTTTTAATTATAGAAATAATGCACCTTTTGCTCATATAAGCTACAGGGCTTGTAATAGCCCAATACCGGTCAAGACCAACAATGCATAAATTCCATATTGAAGCGGTTGAGCACAAGATATCAGCTGAAATACAACATTTATTTATTGATATGCTAAGCTACTCAAGATAGTAACACCGCCGAAGCTTGTAATTTGAAAGAATAATAAAATATCTTTCTATTTAAATATCGAGTAAGTATGTTCAGCAAAACAAAATTTCAAACTCACCGGAAACGAAAACCTCGCAGAGCGAATCGGGAAACACCCATTCACCCTTTATAGCGTACACGGAAGAGAGTGGTAGAACTATGAGGGCCAAACAAAAATCGGAAAATGCAAGGTTTCCCACCTGAAATACAATAAAATTAAAAGGAAATTACACAATATTCGACCAATTACGGTGCGGTCCGGCCCATTCAGGGGGGATTGAGCTGGGGTCTTGAAATTCCCTTTAACAAAAAAGTAAGTGGTGATAGGAGAAAAACAAGAAAAATCTTTTTTCGGGTACCAAAGTATATGCAATTTGCTACTCCTTCTTATATAATTTGTTAGTAATTTTTCACCTTTTCTTCATGAATTTTAGTTTAAAGGTGTTTCGACCTACCAATAAATTGGGCACGGTCTGTAACCGCGGATTCTTATACAGCACCAAAAATACCAACGAGTTGGCAAAAATCGTCCACGCCACCAATCCAAATAAAGCAAAGCCCTTTAAAAACTAAAGACATCCATTAGTGAAGGAAAGTAGCCGGTGAAACTTACAAGAAACAAATCGTTTTGCTCTGTAGCTGCCATTATAACATAACTGGATCTGAAAGATTTAAAATATTTAAAATAATATTTATAAAATAGAAAGCTATTTATAGTCTTATTCAATTATATTATAGATTTATATAACAGTCCGGTAATACAAGGAGGAGTCGCACATTTACAATGCTTAGAATATTATTACTGGCTGTGCCGATACCAAAAACATGCCATGATTTGAATCCCGTCAACAAGAAAAGTTAGAATTAAAAATAGTTGCATGCCGAGTAGGCTTGAGTAACTTATTTTTATAATAAATGCAAAAGGTGGGCGGCAAAGGTTAACAGCCAACTCCATAATACATTAAAGACCTTAAATCAACAGGGGCGATTTTACAACTTAATATTTTTTCTGTTGGGTAAGATCTTTGAAGAAGATCACAAAGAACATATGTTAACAAGCATAAAAAGTACGAATTTCAAGAATTACTGGTTCGGTGCGAACTATAGTATACTTAGTGGATGGGAAAGTAAGTGGAAAAGAGAAGTTTCATATTCACCTAAAAACATATATGATTTGACAGTAATTAGTTGAGTATTAGGTATTTTCGCTATTTTTTAGGCCAGGAAGCAATTGCTGGATTTAATCCAAAGACATGTTGTGTAGAGTAGGTAAATGTCAAGCCGTTTACGTATGTCATTTGTCCTATTAGTGACTCGTATGATCTATCCGACAAAATTGTGCTTGCCAAAACAAGGAAATAGAATCACAGTTTTACATTATGATAGAAATCTACAAAGATTGTGCTCTGTATTTTCCCAGGAGAGCTCGCATTGTAATTCATGGAAACCAAAATAGAGTTACAATTTTTTACATAATAATGAATTCAAAAACTGTTCGCAAATTAATTTTGTGGTTTTCCCGCTATGAGACATGTTATTATAAGTACAAATGTAGAAAACAATATTCTATGTAGTAAAGTTGTTTAGACTTGAAGAAGTTGCTGGGTGGGGGATGCTATATTGGAGAGGTTCTCAAAGGCAAACCTAATCTGCTTAGTTACATTAGCACAATATACGCTTAACATTTTCAGGCTAGTCCCAACCACAATAAAACTCTTTCGGCATGAAACTCATAGTCTTGATTCTTTGCGCCAATGGTTAGATGTTTTGTGTTGATTTACATGTTACCCGATAGATCCCATATCCTCGTATTACAATGGTAGAATTCTAATTAAAACGTGAAAAGTAGATAAAATATGGAGAAAACATGAGAAATGTTGAAAACAACACAAACATGAACAATGCAAAAATATTCTCCACTGAAGAAAGCCTGAAAGGGCTGAAAAACGCCGTTTGTCCCTAAATTATGCAAAATGTCCGATTATCATTCAAAACTTCCGTGTCTCTACGAAAGTACCAGAGTGGTTTTCTGAATGATATTATTAGTAAAGTTCATATATATGAAATAAAGTTTAAATGAAGTGAGCTGTAGATATGACTGTGAGCAAATGGAAGTCGGAAGCTAGATGTAGTGCCTCGATATCCGGTCTCCCAGTTCCCCCTAGCAGTCGAATAATCTTTTTTGCTTTTTCATCTTATTAAACTTTACAAGACCCTATATCGACTAGAGCAAAAATATCACTCTAAAGTTTTCGAGAATGTTTTCAGTTATCGAAAAAGAGCAAGTAAACTAGATAGGGCGATCATTTCATGGAAAATAAGGAAGTGCTTGTATTTAAGTATTAGATAGAATGTGCCTACGCATTGACGCGGTTTTATAGTAGGGCTTCGCAATATCTCTAGAGCCCAAGTTCCCGTAACAAAGAAAAGCCACAGAGGGCAAACACACAAGTAAACAACTATCAAATGTCCTCAATTAAAAAAACGTCCTCAAACAAATAAAAAGGTCTAAACTGTTTTCTATGTATAATGCATGTATTACTTCATAAAACTTTAAGGTAGGTAAATACAACAATTTTGCAAATGGCCACACTAGTCGTAATTCGGCATCAGAGCGTTGGAAATTATTGTCAACCGAGTGGAAGGAATCGCTAAAGCCACAGCATACTTTTTAATCAAAAATTTATGAAAACACTTTGTCATCCATCGTTTATAAGATGGAAGCAAATCTTAAATTCTGGTAGTTCAAGATGTTTAATCAAAGAGTAAAATGCTCCACATTTAGAGCTGAACTTTGTCAAGAACTGATTTGTCACGCAACGGGCTCTCTATCGAGTTTGCGGTAAACAAGCTTAAAAATTACAAATTTAAGAAGCTTTTAGGCATGTGTCACCTGGAGTTATAGTTTTTGGTTACTAAAACTTGTTCCGCTATATATTGAGATCGAAAGCTAAAAAAATGAATGCTATGGAATGCCCGATACAACTCAGGAAATAAACACACTTTTAATTTGACATATCTTGTCCAATAAGGAGAAGACATGTCAGTCGGCCAACTCACAGTGAGAACCTACAAAACCAAAAAAAATGTTTTCCTTCGAATTTTGTTGGTATCTGTAAACAATAGTCAGAGTAATGGAAGACCGTCTGGGTCTGATAGGGGTATGTATTTTCCAAATGCTCAATTAACAGTATAACTTAGAGTAGGCCAAGTACACCAGCTATCTAACTTATGATTCCCCCCCCCCCCCTTTTTGTAGTTCTCGAGCAAATTCTCAACTATTAGAGCACTGTGTTTTGAATATCACTATCTGCGAGTTTCCTTTTATATATTAAAAAACGCTAGAAATCCAAAATCGAATATAGTTTTCCGTAAACTGAATTAGAGTAGAAGATCTACACTGGCCACAACGCATAATATATGATGATTAGATGCGGATTTGTTAATAAGTCACAATTTACGAGAAAAGTATCCCCGCCGTCCCATTACTCCAGAAACAAGCAGCCAGTACATTGTTCAAATTTACCAATAGCAAACCATTGAAGCCATGTTATGGTTGAATGTTATATAAATTTTTCAACATGTCAAAATAGCCTTATACGAACTTATGAATCCAAAAAACATAGTCAAAACATCTGTGATTCTCTAAATCTGGGACCGATCAAGGCGGCTAAGTGAAATACCCATGGGCTTTTCATCAGTGGTTGTCGCTTTTTCGTTGGGGGTGGTCTTATTTTGAGGACACGCCGAGTGATGTCAATTATGAAATGATTGCCTCTTAATAAAAGAAGTGTGTGGCATATTTGGAAATCAAATAGAGTGAATAATTTGGTCCTTGTCTCTCGGCGCTCACTAATTCTAATTTTAAAGACCACGGCCGACTGAAGAAAACATGGGGAAAGAAAAATAAATCCATATAGTACTATTATTGGTCAATATTGCAACAAAGTAACAATTTGACTGGAGGACCACCCGCATGACTTACAATTAGTTATTTCATTAGTTTTGATCACGACATGAGAACATAAAGTTTGTTAGAGAAATATGAGTGCTCATAAACGAAAAGAAGGACTACATTCTTGACATTAAATAAATATCGAACATGTTAAGAAATAACATAATATAAAACAGCCCCTTTAAATTATTTGTAGTAACACAGTGTAAGGTAAAAACTTACAATTTATGTAAATCTTCAATTTCGGGATATATTTTATAGAAGAAAGTCGCGATTTGACCCAACCAACGACATTATTCCGTGTACAAAATCCAACAAAACTAGAATTTACTCATTTCGTTAAACTTCTCTCAGAGTTTGAGAGAAATTTTATAGGTTGTGAGTAAATTACGGTAGTCTAATGGGAGGCAAGCAATTAGATACGGGGGGCACAGCTATTTGAAATCTCCGCTCAATTAGCGCCTAAACGAGCTTAAATGGAAATGATACCCACACAGTAATTCGAGTAACAAGATCAAACTTACTAGTCGTCAAAACATAAAATTCAAAGCAAATTAAACTTAGGATAAACCGGGAAGGCATAAATATTGCACGAAATGTGAAATATTATCATGATCATAAAAATGCAATAGTATATTAATTTAGTAACAGAGATAGTTTATTTTGTTAGCTTGAGTTAGACCAACAAAATATCAATTATTTCTATAGATATTACTAGGTATGTTTAACTTCATTGGATCACTTAGTTTTCAGAGAATAAGTCAAGAAAAGATGAATTTGTTTTGTGTTTTTAACCCAGAAAATCAAATTCAAATTATTGTCTTTCTGCACTTTCAACCAGGAAAACTGTGTAATCAACCCGAATTGAAGTCAGCGATCACTGCAATTTAACTTTGTAACTAAGATTGTAGCTAGTTTTAGTTCACAATTGGAGAAAAAACAAAAAAAGAATTTATGTCTGTCTTTATTGTAAGATACGCCAAACGAATAATTTTTGATCAAAAAAGACTTTCCTTTCAGTGGAAGAAACGGAAATCTACATTAGTAAATGCACTTTCTTCACCTTGAAGAGATCGATTATAGAGGATATGTTAATAGAAAAAGCAAGTAGGGAGTGTATGTATGTAAATGTGGCTGGGGGATTAATACGTTTGACGACATACTTTCTGCCTCCACAGAGAAAATGGAAAGCCGAAAGACCACCCGGGAGATCACAGTTCCCTCTTTTGAAAATAGCAGTTACCGCCCTATGCTAGTTTATTCAGCAGATATTGTTTGTAGTTAACTGTATACCATCTAGAACCTACCTCATTGTATATTTGTGTAGTGTCTGGGAGATACCTAGTTACTCGTTAGTGTAGACTGCTCAGAAATATGAGAGTTTGCAGATACTCGTCCTAGCGCCCCTGATTGTGATTAGTTTCCCTTTACGACCAAACAGATGTCCCCCATGAAGGTTTTGTTTCCAAATATAAACGCCGCCGCACCCAGCATTATTTAAGTTGAGCGAAACTATGTTTGATTTACAATCCTATCTCGTAGGTAGTTAATAGTTAGTGTATGTAAGAAACAGTCTTAAATGAATGATACAGTTTTGAAATAAAAAATGCGGATTAAATACAATGGATCTATTTTAGAACTTGTTCATACAACTAAAAGAGCACTCACTGCTATATGCAAATTGCTTAAGAGAGTCAGCTTGTTACTAGAACCTATTTATTCACTCAAAATAGATTTTAAAGGGTATATATGTTTACCAAACTATCTTAATAAAAGCAATAACCTTTATCTTGATCAGGGTTAGGAAGATAGCAAAAAAATTAATTAATAACATTTCCGAATAACTATAAAAATTAAAAGCAAATTTTTGTACGAAGAAAAAGCCACCTAACGGGGTAAATCTTTTCCATTATATATGTATGTTCTTGACTGAAAAGGTTATTCTAGTAGTCTAACCAGGCGTAAGACAAAAGCACAATAGAATAGGGGTATTTATAAGTGGAGTTGTTCTTCTTGCCCAACTGGTAACATAGGGGCAACCAGCATTCATATGGACCAAAAACTTTATTTCTCTGGAGCTACTTCCTCAAATTTTGAAACCCAGGCTGGTCCGGCCGGATAACCAGCTCTGAGCAACTTATAAGTTTTTGTTTTTCTAAACTCTTTCCGATGTATTCTAATAAAAGCGAAAGAACCCTGAGTAGAGAAGCCTTGAAGTATCCCTTTTTAGACTGAGAAGAAGTCAGATATTCGTCTAATAATATTACATGCAACTAAAGCCTATGCATATATAAACACATCACTAACACTTTCTTGTATCAAAACTGAAACGTTTCCCACAAAAGTTGTCTATAAAAACAGTTTTTTCACCAGGTAATTATGAGTTTTGTTGTATTGGAGTTGTTTAAAAAGTAGTTTGTAGCTGCTCTCCAACGAAGAAACTAAAGAAACAAACTGGACAATTCATAGGATCTGAGTGTTTCTTATTAGAAGGGGGCTAAGTATTCATTCTGATGACGACAAATTCCTGGTCGTAAGCAGCTAATTGTGTCCTTAGACACGCCAATAAAACTTTAACGAAACAAATTTAAATATTACAAACTGCACTATCCCAATAAATATAAATCAGTTAATTCATATTTATCCGAACACTACTGGCATAGGTATTAGTACTTGATTTGTAGTTGGTGGTTTGCTACAACTTTTTATAAAATTTAAAGATTGAACGAATATTCTGTAAAGGAGGAGGTAGCGCAAATTTCGTTAGAAAGACATGTTTGGTTATGTGCTGAGATATATCATATTACTTGGAATTTGTCTACATTAGGGATGCATGGAAACTTGCAAGCAGATTATAGTGTCAAAAAAATTGCGTACTTAGTCTTATAATATGTTTCTTCTGGTTGTTACTGTTAATCGGTTATTCAAGTGAGTGTTTATAAAAAGCTAAAGTTGGTTTGAATGGGCTAATTGTAATATATGGATACTATAATAGACAACAATAAAGAATAACTAAATTTGAATATGGTATTATTGTATTAATAAAGAAATAATTTAATGAAAGCGTGTCCACTATTACGGGCTCAACTATTGTCAAAGTAGGTGGTCCTTTCGTGAGACCTCCATTAGAGTTATAGCTGGCGGTTTGTCTGTCACACACAGACTTGCTGCCACCCTAGGTTATGCTACTTCCATTTTACCAGGGAAGGAAATAATTTGCAACAGCTGAAGGTCTGCCTGAGTAGTTGATACTCTCCACACATTTTAACCAACACTTTTAAAATGCATAAACAAAAAAGCACACTTACCATTAGTTTCGGGAAAAATTGGAAAGAAATAATGGTTTACTTCCGATAAATTTGTCTAACCTCATTCTTAATAGTAGTATCAATTATAGAACTAGGTAACTTTTTATACTCAAATCAACAGTAGAATGGAACGAAATGTAGATATAAATACTTGTTTTATTGTCTAATTTCACACTAAAATAGTCTAAACGATCAATAAAGAAGTCTTGTTAGATAACTTGCCTGATTTCCAGAGTACAGACAGTTCTTACTTTCTCTTATATTAACTATATAATATATTATTCATCAACTGTAGCTGATTTAAATATGCAAGATACGAAAATTTGTTTTATGATATGCGTTCAAGCAAGATATCCACCTCAAGCGCTCACAAAATAGTCGTATTTTCTAAAAAACATTCAAAATTGTAGGCTGCAAAATTGTTCTAAATTTGAATGAGAATACATTCTATATATGGAAAATAGCCATGAAAACAAACCGCTCGAGATAGTCCAGGGCAATTTTCATAACTAGACCAAATGAGAGTTTAAAAACGACATATCAATGTGAGATATTAATACATTTATAATGTTTAATGTTAAATATACATATTACATAGTTACTAGATAGAGGTATTTTTGCTGCAAAATCAATCAACAAATTAACACTGTGTGTGTTCTTCATATAAGCCGGATGTATTATCTTCTTTGCTATTCTGACACGCCTTGCAGCTAAAGAAGAATAAGAAAGGCCACAGAAGTGATGTCAGAAACACCCAAAACTGCTCAAAAACTCACTAGTTATAGTCTGTTTCAAGAGTAATAGCGGAGTGTTAAAAAATAATGTTTTGAAAATGGCTATGAAAGTTTTCGAAAAGAGAAATATAACACTCCAGTATTACTCTTAAATCGGACGATAACATTATGTTATTAACATTCCAATACACAACCCTTATTAGCTTTTACTTAATAGACTACATAATCCCGTTATTGAATTTTCCCCCCACCGTTAAGTTAATTTTGTAAAAGCAATCGCTAACAGAATTGTTTTGCAACGTTACAGAAAGCTGGTTTTAGAGGGAAACAAAAAATGGTATATGTTACATAGGAAACAGCACAAGGAAAATGAACATTGGAAGAGGATATGTCAAATATCCATATTTGTTAAAGACTGAACCTAGGGTATTCTATAAAAGCTAACTAGAACCTCTCTCGGATATCGAATATTATTAGATTCATTAAAGAAATGCGACTCAGCGCGGTCAACATTCATCGAATCACTACCATATAAAAAATCATATAAACGAATTAAGCACTTTCTTTATAGTTAGCTTTTAGTTTTTCAAAAAAAGTCTTCTAATGAATTTCTGTAGAATAAAATATGTTGAAATTTAAATAGTTTTGGCAATAATTAAAACTAAAGTACTGATAGTTGTTTGATCAAGCTAATATCAGAGTTGTTGAACTGTTAACAAGTTCTTAGAGAAATCATTGAAATGAAATAATTGAGTAACAACTCTCAGAATCACACTCCTCTAATGATGATTGAATCTTTTTATTGAAAATTCTCGAGAATATTTTAAACGAAACAAAAACAAATTTTCAAAAAGAAGATGGGGGCAAAATTCTGTGGGCTAAAGAATGTTTAATCTTCAAAACTCTTAAGCAAAACAACCGCCACGGAAGCCATATGGGCGACCGGGATAAGGTCCACAAAACATATTAATCCACCATACCAAAATCAAAAATAAATCTTACATATATTAAAAAACATCTTTAGCAGTATGTTTCCTTTTGTTAGAAACGTTGCTAATAACATTTGTTTATACGAAAGCCCAAGGAAAAAATAGATACCTCGACCAAAAGCTCCAGATTGAACTTTTGCGCAGAAAGCTTTCAGGTAGCTTATTTAATCAAACTACATTAAGTTTGTCCCAGATTTCGCTGACGGTGATCTTGCGCAAAGTATAAATACATTTACGGGGGGTTCAAGCACTTCATGAACCGTTTCTGAGTAAACTTTGAACTTGTATACTTAACAGCGTATGAAACTCATGATTAACAGATGATTAACAGGAGAATTCAGATATACAAAACAGGTGAATTTACGAAATGTTATTGATATTTGTAACTCTTTTGAAAGGGGGGGGGGGGGGGTTAGACAAAGTATTCATCAGTGAAAAGTACAGAACAAATACTTGGAATGTGTTAGGCTTCCAGCTATATAGCTCCATTTTATAACCAGCACAATTATTTTCCCATTTCAATTTATGTTTATGTGTTTTGTTTGTCTCCGGGCAAAAACAGTCATTGTTTCCTCAAAGCTTGAATCAACGGCTTAATTTAACCAATTACCTTTTTTGCGCTAAGGAGTGTAAAAACTAGTCCTAATATTTTTACTTTTATTAACTTTAAAAGAGCGCATAAAGTCGAAAAGCTACTTTTACCAGAGGTGACTACGGGTCAGCCTGTATCATCGAAAAATGGGTTCGGGCCGGCACGTGAGTTGACTCTTACCGCTATCTATAAAGAACTTCACAACCATTTTATTTATATGATACTTAAGTTTATTTGAAGTGTGGCAAATACATGCAAGAAAAATGAGTCATTCAACAAGAAGCGAAGTATGTTCGTTGAAAAGCTTGGCGTCCGGCGCTAATTTCTGAAAACAAGCAACAATTATCGACACTAATAATTAATGATATTAACATCAGCACATCAATTCGGGAAAAGTACAAAATATAAGTTTTTCCTATGTTTTGCAATAAAAAACTGAAGCAATACTACTCTTTACAATGTTATTTTATTTTTTTACTGCACCTGCGGTTGTTTGTAGTCTCCATAATCCACGACAAAGATTAGAAAAACTAGAGTCCAAGTACTGGAATACAGATAGCCGAAAGAACCCTAAATTACAAATTGAAATGATATAATTTAATGTTTGTAGATGGCAAAACCTACCAACACGTACATCCTCGGCAGAAATAACCAATATCCCATTGGAAGAGAAGCGTTTGACTTCACTAAGAATACCGCTACTGCAGTTTTTGGATACATTACAAAGGTGGCAAATACTATTTGTAACTTTGTTTTCCACTATTCTACAATATTATGCAAATTATTCAAAATCTCTATAAAACTGGAAACAGAGTTGAAATTAAATTCAAGTTGTAGTCGAAAGTTTTATCAGCCACTTTAAATAGGAGAGTCTAGAGTTGGATGAGTAGTCGCTCGTAGGTTTACAGTTTTGCTGCAGATTGGGCCGGTTATTTCCTCGTTTTCTGGTCAGAAGACCTTGACAAATCAACCTATTTCATTTCTATGACAATTTCACTGTTTTCAAAACAACTGTTCGCTTTTCGGTTCACGTGCCCTACTGGGGGCGTTGTATGACCACCCAGGTAATCAGTTTTCACATACAGTGCTGTCTCTGCAATTGGAGTGAGCTGTGTGCCCCAGCCGGTTGTCAACATCCGTCAGTAACTGAAATACAAAATGATGTTTGCAGATAGCGGACCACCCAGAGTGAAAACAGAAAACAATTTGAATTTCATATCATTGTTTATTTTGTTATGTTTACGCATGTGAATGTCATAGAAAGGCGTCATTTAGGTACAAATCAGAATTATGTAGAACATTTGAAATTTGAATGGTAATTCAAATTCTTAAGGGTTAATTAAGAAATTAGGTTTTTGCTGATGAAGTGTGGTCGGTATACGTTTCCACTATCTAGCTCACATTCAGTAGTACTGATTTTACCAGCCAAGTTATAGATTGATATAGCTTATTGGTTATCGGCTATTTTATTGGCTACTGCTCTCCAGCAGATATAAAGCTGTAATATAATAAAAAAACTTTATTTACAATCCGAATAAATAAAAGTATTAGCTTTATTTGTAATATATGACACAATCTAATTTTATAGAACCATTAAACTAGTTATTAATAATAAAAACCGAATACACGTAAGACATATTTGTGCTGCAAAACAGACAAATTCTTAAAGATTACCCGAGCAAAAGTTAACAGAGTAGCCATTGCGGACCATCAGCTAAGATAGTCATTTTTACTTCTTTTTGTTTCTGGCGAAGATTCATTTCCATTGCTAGTTTGGAAATCAGTTTGTTCAGAAGCCGTGGCTGTGGAACTCTCAGCACCCGATGAACGGCCAGCATCTTCTCGAGCTCTCTAAAAAAGCTCGCGATAAAATATTGATAACTAGTGGTGTTTTACTAAACATGGAAGGATATAGCTTTACAATAAAGCGCTGTTGGTTAAACATGAATTCATAATAGGTGAATAAGAAGCAAGTTGCCTTTAAAAATGATCACTCTTAAATATATACCTACTTTTAGGGCTTCTTTCTTTTGCCGCTTCCGTTCCTTTTCCCGCTCTCGACCTCGTCTTTTACTTTCTTTTCGCCTTTCAATTCGCTCCAATTCTTCCGCCGTCGGTGGTGGACGGCTTGATTCTTCCTGTAAAGTTATAAGTTATGATAAGTTATAAGTTTTTAACCGATGGATTTGCTCAAACAGTATCCAGAGCTGTGAAAAATAAAATAAAATGTACAAATTAAATCCGAAAAGTATATTTATCAACCTACAGCTTCGTCCAATTGCAAATGTACACTTTGATAAGTATCACCAAAATCAAGCAGTCTATTTATTAGAACACGTTTCAATCGTTCCTCACGAGCAATCATCTAAAGTCATATATTCAATGATTTTTAAGTTAAACAATAACATGTTAATTTTCATGCATTTATTTAATTATTCTAATTATTCACTAACCTTTCGAATATGGTATAATTTCATCTGCATTTTCTGGTTTGCTTCTTCAATAATGTCGTATTTCTCTTTGAGTAATTCGAGTTTTCTACCATAGCGTTCTTTGGCCGAAGCATTTAGCATGTCCGCATACATATAACAGTTTTCTTGTGATGACTGCCCTAAAACAAAGTTGTAATATATCTAGAGGATTAAAAGTTCTAGGTAGCTTATTCATTACGTTTTTCACATGCATGCTTAATAATTAGTAGTTTGATGAATAACTTATATTTGTAAACGACTAAGCAACTTATATAGATTATATAATCAACCCTTACATTTTTAATAATTTTATCTCGTCGTAAGTGCAGATTTTCAAAAATGGATAGAATTTTATGTGTGATTTGCGGTGTAAAATGAGTTTATATAAACATAATTATAATGGTTTAGCTTTAATAATATTTTGCCAACCTTCTCCATCGTATTCATAATAGTGGTCCTCCATTGTTGCTTGTTCATAGATTTTGTAGTTGTTTATAACATGTAAAACTGAAAATTTGAATTGCATG
This sequence comes from Phasmarhabditis papillosa, assembly GCA_034691345.1. Classification (NCBI taxonomy): domain Eukaryota; kingdom Metazoa; phylum Nematoda; class Chromadorea; order Rhabditida; family Rhabditidae; genus Pellioditis; species Pellioditis papillosa. The sequence continues at coordinate 51,312 of JAQGAV010000023.1, read as the reverse complement.
CGATTAAATTGTTTTTATTAAATTGCAAAACAAATAGAAATGTTGAGCTAAGCAAACTGTTAAAAATAATATATATTTGATTTGAAGCGTTTTGGTAGGGGGTGTTAATAATGCACAAGTCTTGGTCTCGACGCGATTGCGAACACTCACTGACCTAGCACTTATAGAGCGTTTACTTGGTTTCACAATGTAGTATAACTAGTACGATTATAATTTAGTTTTTTAGAAGGTTTTATTTTGTCTGTTGATGGCAATGGTACTTGTGTATCATCATTTTACTTATCATTCTAAGTGTACTTCTAAACAAATATGTTTCTTTTTATAAATATTCATCTTCTAGGGTAATGGCTGACGTAGCTGCTGTACCGGCCGCTGCCGAAGGTGCCGAAGGGGAACAAAACGTGGGTTTAAAGTGAAACTTTATAAGAAACGTATGTTTTAGCAAGGTGGATTTTGGGGCCATGTTAAAGGATTTGTTGGCCGAATGGTCATGATCTACTTTGTTACCAGTATGATCAAGGTTTGTTACCAATTAGGCTTTTTCGATTTAGCTACTCTGTTTTTAGAGCTTCACTGGTGGTCCAGGAGCCGGAAATTCAAATGTGACGGTATCGGGTCCAAAAGTGCCACCTGCGAGAAACTTGTACCAGCCTGGACAGTTATTCGATCTTCATGTGTATTTAGATGATGATGTAAGCAAAATTGATACAAACACCATATTTATTATACTTATTGTAGGATGCGATTTTCGGTGATTTTAACGTCAAGGAAAAGCTTTTCTGGCAAAAACTGGCTCTTCAGTACGACGACTGGGTGTCTGGACCTGAACAGGTAGATATTAAATCATCAAATGTATGAAGTTATAATGATTTAGGACGGTGTTCATCATTTCACTAAGACATTTGCCACTCCAGCAGCTCTTTTAAAAAACCAGTCTTTCTATATGCATATGTTCATCACTAAATCTGGTCACTCACCAAATCCTACGGATAAAACTCACGTTAAGCGAGAGGTAAGTAATTTAAAAATAGTATATTCAGTTTTGAGATAACGGGGTTGATCAGTTATATAATTAATAATAGAAGCTATTTTACATATTAACAATATTGCAGACTATCTATGAGGTTAAACAACTGAACAAATATAAGAAGAAATACTACAAAAAGACAGCCAATCTGCTAACTGGAGCAAGTGAACAGAGCGAAGAAGACCTGGCAAAAGCAGAAACCATGAAGTTTGAGATACTCAACTTCTGGCATCCTAATATCACAATCAACATGGTTGCTGATCAGACTGCTTGGACCAAAGGTACGTGAACAAACATATATCCATCACGGTTAATTCTATAGGAAGTCTACCTTCTCCACTTGACGAAGCTGTTAAATTTGATAAAGTCGGTGGCTTTTACTTCCCGATAACGATGTTCAACACCTATTGGAATCTTGGGGCTGATTATATGCCAATTAATGACACTGTTAAGGTAATTACAAAAGTATTGAATATCCTAAGTGTTTATTTAGGAATTGAATCTTACGGTCACTTTCCAACCCTTGACGTTATTCAAATATCAACTGTATGCTAGTCAACAGGTAATTTTATTTTTAATTTTATTCATAATTTCATTTTTCAGCAACAAAATAAGTGGTCTGCTATGATGGGCGGCGAACTTTTCGAGCATCAAGATGACGACCAAGATTCTGTGAAACAAGCTCTTTTGGAAACAAACCCAATTCTGTTAGGTATGTACTTAATCTATTTTAATAGGATCAACCACATATTGCTTCCTCTTTTTTCAACAAAACTCTGATTGATATATTTTCTTAACTTTAGGAATAACCGTAGTTGTGTCTCTACTTCATACCGTCTTCGAGTTCTTGGCCTTCAAAAATGACATTCAGTTCTGGAGAACCAGAAAAGATCTTCGTGGACTGTCTGTTCGCTCAGTACTTTTTAATATCTTCCAGGTTTTTAGCCTGTCAAGTAAAAATAAAGCCCAGTTCATTCCAGTCTCTCGTAATTTTCCTCTACATCTGCGATAACGACACCAACTTTGTTGTAAAGATGTCAGTGGGTATCGGACTCTTGATTGAGTGCTGGAAAATTCCTAAAGTTATGGACGTTGAGGTTACTAAACTACGTAACTTAGTTATCGCTTTTATTCTAGCTAGACAGAGAGAACAAAATCGCTGGCATCTTCCCCAGAATTAAGTTCAGCGACAAGGGATCCTATGTAGAGAGTGATACTAAGATATATGATCAGGTTAGGACTTGAATCTGTAAAATACTGTTAATCTGTACATTTAGTTGGCCTTTAAATATCTATCATGGGTTCTGTTCCCGTTGCTTGGTGGTTACGCCATTTACTCGGTGGTCTATGTGGAACAGCGTGGGTGGTATTCCTGGGTGCTTAATATGCTCTACGGTTTCCTGCTCACCTTCGGATTTATCACAATGACTCCACAGGTAGATATGTAATCTAACTATTCAATCAATACTCTTTATTTAAGCTTTTCATTAACTACAAACTGAAATCAGTTGCACATTTGCCATGGAGAATGTTGACTTACAAGTTTATCAATACCTTCATCGACGATCTATTTGCGTTTGTGATCAGAATGCCAATGTTGTATCGTATCGGATGTTTCCGTGATGACATCATCTTCTTGGTTAGTCACAATGTATTAATCAATAAAACTATTGGGGAAAATAACATTTCGGTTTTACAAATTGTAGCTACGGATACTGAGGGTATATTTTAGCTACAACAAAGATTAAGAACAATTATTATCAGATTTTTTTACTTTAGCCTTTTGTTTGATCCTTGATGTATAAACCGTTAAAAAGAAATTGGTTATATTGACAAGCTGAGATTTTGATATTATGTGTTCATTGATGCAGACCTCTCAATTTTCGGCCCGGTCTAGGCTTGAAAATGAAATTTTATAAAAGCACCTAAGGGTCCCGCTCCCCTTACTATTTTTCTCAATTTTTATTTTTATTCTTATTCTGGGCCCAACCCAGCCCGGCCCGTTGAAAGGTCAGCATTGATGAACACAATCATAAATATATTCTAAGACTTATATACTTGCAATTCTTAAGATCTACCTGTACCAACGCTGGATCTACCGTGTTGATCCCACTCGTTTCAACGAGTTCGGAACTTCTATGGAAGACCCAACAGGCGCAACCGCTGTTGCTGCCGAGGACGCCGTCGCCGCTATTGAAGGCACAGAAAGCAACGACAACAAAAAAGAAGAGTCTAAAAAAGATAAGTAATTCAACAAAGCTTGTTAGAATATTTATTAACTTATTGTTTTCAAATTCTTCGATACGCATATACTTTTACTAGTAGTTTCTCTATATTTTGTATGGGTTTTGTCCTGTTCACTTCATTGAGCACACGTTAGTCAATTTAAGTTCTAGAACATTCCGATATTGATGGTTTTGAGGAATCTTGCATAGTTGTTAGTTGAACATGATATGTGCCTAAATGCGGGTTACTGTTGTTGTTAATGTTTGTTTGGTTAATATTTAGAAAATCTAAAGCTCCACTGCTATGTCTAATCCAATCTCCCTAACTGATGTATTATCCATAACTTATTATTTATTTGTTTTGAAAACAATATTTATTCTAATCATTCTTCTAATGCGTTGTTCGTTGTATTCGTTTTGTTCAAATTCCGTTAATGAAAAGTTTCGTTGTAGAAAACGTTGTTTAATTCTTTAAATTTGGGGAAATATAGTCGGCGGACAAATGATATGCAAATTAAAGGTCTGAATGCTAAAGTAAAAGCCCCAAAACAGTTGTATTCAAAAAATAAAATAAATGTTTCAGAATAAATAAGTTAGTTGTGGTGTTGTACATTGCATTGTGCACTATTCTGCGTTTTCGCGCGCCATTGCTTGTCCGTGCTGCAATAAAATTTGCAATCCGTACCGTATACCCTCGCATAAGCCTTGCCCGCCGACTATAGTCCAGCGAAACAAAACTTTTTATGAAACAAGAGCTCGATGTGCTGGTGGGCAGAGGCTTCTCTCCTAGACAGAGGAAGAAGGATCGAATCCCTCCTAAACAGTAAACTCCGCATATTAGACTATTTGCTATGGAGTTCATTCATCCTTAGTGGCGAAACGGTATTGTACTTTATTAGTCCTTTTGTTGTTCGTCTAGTCCTTTTCTAAATTTATTTGTCTCACTTCGATCCAAAAAGCTGTGATCACGCGTTTCGTAAAATTAATAAACAAAACGTTTGTTTTAACTATGAATCGAATAATGGCGAAAATTGTTCAAAAAAAATCAAATTGTTTATAAATCACATCTGCAATTTTAACGAGACATTTACCCAACACACGAAGTTATTGGTTTTAATAAGTTCTGAAATCAGATTCCATTCAAGTCTTCAAGCTCCTATAAATAATTGTAAAATTATTACACTGATTTGGTCTCATTGGTTTAAGCAGGGTCTAAAATAGTTGACAGATGATGTAAATATGTGCCATTTAAAAAGAAAAAGTGCTTTTTCGGCTGAGTTAATGGCAGTGATTCATGCATTACTGTATAATAAAGTGCTTCACCCGATCGATACAAGCAGATTTGAGATGTGTCAGTTGATCAAAATTCTTGCGACCAATCATTTATAAAGTGTGATTGAAGACAAAGTTTGCTGAATTTGAAAAATAGCCGCAATTTTTCTTTGTTTCTTGTTTCGCTCATTTCTGGTATGCACATGTGGTACATGTGCAAACTGCCCAGCAATACCGGACTTGATCAGAAACTTTTGTCGTTTTCAACTATAGATTTAGTGGCATTCTCTTTAGAGTATCAAATTAGTCTTATTCAAAAAAGTTCTGTAAAAACATGTTTGTACTGCGTTTAAATGATTGGTATTCATATGTGTATACAACACACATAACACACTTAGTTAGTGTATTTCAGATACACCTTACGCCCGTAATCATGGACGACATTTGGTTCAACTATCTTCTCAGATTAGAGCCCGGACCACTCGGATATTTGGCAAACGCCATTCACAAGGTTTGCAACCAACATTGAGAAACGGTCTTAAAATAAATTAATTTGCAACTAGGTATAATATAAATATATGAACCAAAACAGAACTAAAATTACATTCAATTTAGCTTACTTTTCTGATTTAGTTTTTCCGTCATCAAATCTCAGCAGAAGAAATGCAAAAGGCGTTATCCCGTTGCTTTGAAGCCGAAGATCTTGAAACCCTTAAGAGTATGGAATGCAAGGGCTATGACTGGAACCTTGCTCTTCATATGTTAGACGTAGTTATCAACGGTTAGTAGAATAAAACTGTAGTGTTAGCATATCTTATTTGATTTTAAATTTTCAACTAAAATTCGAATTCCAGATTGGCGAATGGAAACCACAGTTTCCGAGTCCAACTTGACAGAGGTACTTTTCATATATTGAAATCTAGCTCGAATAAGTAGTTTTAGGCAGCATCTTTTTCTTTTTACAATTATTGCAAACAGTCGTGTATATTTGGTTTTATAAACTAATAATTCTTTAGGCCTGTGCATCACCTCGATCCCCGTGCTTCAGTTACTCGTGTTGGATTTTGTATTCCTACATCAAGAAGCTGGATAAGGAGCGTTGTGTGAAACCGGTAGTTTATTTCAAGTAATTTACACAAATCCTAAAATACTGAATTAGTTTTTTTTCGAGGCACGAAATTTTCTAGCTCTCATGGAGAACAATAATGTGATTTTTTACACGCATTTAATTACGTAACGTAACAATATGGTGTAACGTTCGTAATCCACCTGTTACCTGTTACTGGAACTTAAAAATATGGATTTTCTTTTAAAGTTTGATAATAAACACTTTCAATATCTGTTGTTTAGGCAAAGAAGTATTATATTTTTCATGTATGTTTACATTTCAGCGACCTCTGGCAACAAAATCTTTGGATACCGCTATCGACTTGCTGGCTGACCGTTTTTATTGGATGAACGGCTTGGAGAGGGATCTAGACGTGTTGCCATTGAAGAAAAGTGCCTCGGATAGTGATCTGAAAGGTATGAGTTGAATTATTCATTAACCCAAAATACAAATATAAGTTAAACGATTCAATAAATCTTTAAAAAAGAGTTGTTATATTTTAAGGTACATCAGGTTTTGCAAAGTAGTATCGGCCTACCGAAACCATTGACTTATCTGATGTACCTAGTAGGGCTAAATACTTTAACTACCTTTATGTTACGTATGTTCTCGTGATATATAAGTAACACAGTTTGTGAGGATCATTTCTTCTTCTAAACGTTATGTAAGAATCGTTTTCATTACTTGGATGATTATTTCTATTTACAATTTTGTATATGCAAGCGATAAAATGTATAAGTTCAATAAAGATATTGTACCTATCGTGAAACACAAACTTACCACATATTACGATTCTCTTATTCATATAACCAATATAAACACCCTACAAACCACAGATTCCGAAAAACAAGTACACTTATAAGTACACTATATATAGCATATATCAATAATTGTAATAAACTTGGAAACCTAAAATTTGGTATTCGTTTTTTGTTGGCACCTTGCCCAAATATAGACGGATATCATCGACGTGACCAGAAATTAATAAACAAAAAGCGCTGATCCGCAAATACTGGTTGTAAATGGAATAGAGGGGTGCTTTGGTTGCTAGCACAACAGTCTGAACACCTCGCTAGTTCTGTAGACCTATGTAATTGTTTACTTCCATGCTAATATGGGTCATGTTTGATCTAGAGGTCTTCTTTACGGCGGCATTCACGACCCTGAAACGATGGAATAGCATAAATGTCCCCTCTGGAATCTTACAACCCTCTTATTCATTACCGCCCACATAGCCTAGTAATAGCTTTTCTAAATGCCTTTGCTCATTTTACTGTCGGTTTAGACCACACAACAAGAGTACTATTACTCTAATTTGTGAGTTCGATTTTAGTCATGTTGTACCATATTTCAAACTCAGTCTTTTCTTCCTTGACTGATGAACTTTATTTTATAGACCCAGTATTTTAATTATGACCTCGGTAACATTCCATTTTCCTCAGGTTCACAACAAACTGGCTCCAAATTACATTCTTACAGCATTGAAACACGGCATTTATTATTAGAAAGTATATGATTGCGTTGAGACAGAACTTGAATTCGAGCGGGACCGGGTCGAACGGTGATTACGACCAGTCTGCCCCCAGAGAACTTCCTCCGAAAATATTCTCTTAAAAAGCTGTAAAAATTGCGGGTCCTTGCTATCACTAGTTTCTAGCTAGTGTATGGAAAAACATTTTTCGACTTAAGTGTCTAATATTTTTCTATTTGATTTTACTAAACTGAATGTAAATAGCGAGTATTCCTCAAAATTGCAAATAAAACAATAATCAGGTGCCATTCTGCAATTTATTTCTGTGTTAGATACTTTTGACTATTCGGAAAGAACTTTTTTGTGAATGTCTCTGAAAGAATGCAGCAGGATCCACAGGGTGGCCGAAAAGTTAATCTTTTATCAATATAACAGTCGTCTAAACCTATATCTGTCAGCATTGAGGAATGTTAATTTCCATAAATATCACTACTTTATTACCATTTTGTATGGTGTTGTTACTGTTGTCTTCACTTCGCCGACTCCTCCCACTGGGGGTTGCGGTCACGCTTGACAGGAATAGGTGAATGGCAGTAGCCATATGAAGCAAGACTAAATGTTCAATTCAAATCAGCATCCTTCATTATTGAGAATTAATCTTTCTTGCCTGCTGATATCAGCTCACGTAGTTCAGAAAGTTCATTGCACACCAGGGCTAAAACTTAGTTTTATTTAACTGAAAACATCTTGCACTTTAATTTCAGCATTTTGTTCGAATATTTGAAAAAACTTTTCTTAATTTTCTTAATGACACATATTTGACATATTATTTGTACCCATCCTTTGTTGCAACAGAGGCTCTTGACCCCTTATTATTAGTATTATTATTATTATTATTATTATTATTGCTATTAATCTATTTGTTCTTTATCCTTCTAAGCCATGTTATTTCAGTTAAATAAAAACCGATATATATTATGAGACAGTTCTATTTTTCAGCAGTTATTCTTCTATCGGTGAGTGTTTTTTCTTAATACCAAACAGTGCATCATGTGTTTTCGTGTTATTAGCGTGCAATAGGATGATCCGCGAGAAGCGACCCATAATTGTGAAACTTTTTGCCAAAGTGACATACTTAGTTAAAAGAGACGAGTTTTTTGGAAGCGAAAAATAAGATTATTGCGCAATTTAGCAGAATTAAGATCGTAAAATCATCTCGAGAACGTTTGAAATTGAACACTAAGCAAACTTTTTAAAAACTATATGAACTTTTAGGTTTTTGCCATTTCTTATGCGGAACTCTTGGAAAATGGTCTAGTTGGTGAGTTGAAATCAGTTTGTTAATTAGTGTTTCCATTGTAATACACTTATTAACAATAAGAACACTATTGTTATCTAATTATTGGTTTGTTCGTAACCTTGTACAAATAGGATTGAGGTTATTTAACTGTATTACTGGAACAGCTGCCCAATAGTTGAACAAATCTAGCGCCGGCATCTTTGACTATTTACAGTTTCACGCATTTCTCATCTTATAATACCTCGATCATTTTCTATTATCTCTCGGTTAGGATCTAGTTAGATGAATAATTCCAGTAAAAGTGTAAAATCACAACGGTAACTAAGGTTTTTAATAAATCTGAATTCAAGTTTGACTTTTGCCTTTACTGGATGGAGGGTCCACTTGTGGTGTCGAATTGTCCCTTCGACCTTGCCTCTTGTTCGAGAAAGGGCCAGACCACCCAGTGTCTCTGTCCATCGAATACTTGTCATTCTCAGAGTAGTATTGTTGGGGTTGAAAATAAGAACCATCATTCATTATGTAGGTAGCCCTGTACTTGCCACGACACCGCAAGTGACCAATATCCGAAAATTAACCACCTAAAACCTGTAAAACCCGGTAACAATTTTCTTAATTTGGTTGGATTTTTCTTGTTCTCAGTAGAATAATGTGTCTATGTTACTAAAACACAAAAATCAAGTAAACATATTGAAATAATTTCAAAAATGTCACCTAAAAGAAACAGATTACACTTTATGAGAAATCAAGTGACTGTGTTGTCAGAGTCACATTCCTGACATGAAATGAAACATTGCATCTACAAAATGATGGATATACCGGCACCATATGTGTAACTAATTACACCAATTACGCCTGATGAGCATGACCGATATAAATAGTTTTTGTTTGTATTTCGAACGATTCGAACGTTATGTGAAAAGCTAAAAGTAGGCCGAAAGTACATCGATTATAATCATAAATAGATGCACTATAGAATCGATATAATTTGCTCAATTATATTTAGGAGATCCTTTGGTGGAATGTTCCAGTGAGAGCTTAACAGTTCGTTTCAACACTAAGGATTCTTTTATTGGGCATTCTTATGTCAAGGGCCATTATAGGTAAATATTGAAAAAGAAGTTCACCATCAGTTTGGTTTAGAGTTTTTAAAAATAATGAATTATGTTTCTTAAGAAATTTCAATTTGAACTATTTCAGTAACTCTGCATGTCGACAAGATGCTACTCTTGCGGACAGTGTTAATATAACTGTGCCATATACGGAATGTGATGTTGTCCGACAACGTTCAGTGAGTACAATCTTCATATAAAACGTTTGCCAAACATAATTTGTTTCTCCATACTTCTAAAACTTCTTAAACACTTTAAATTGGAAAGAACGATCATTTCGCGCCAATCGTTTTGATTATTTCGGATCATTTGACAGATCATTTTGATTTCGAAAAACACCCCATTGACATGATTTCAAGTGTTAACTTTTGAAATTGCCTTTTGGCAGCATGCATTAACTTGAAGTCTCTAAAATTACTGGTAACACTTGAACTTTCTTCTGCTTTTGCGAAAGCTATTATATATTATACCAGTTTGGGGCGACTGTAGAAGTATGAGAATGAAAGTATAGAGAAAATGAATTATGAGACACTGGTTTAAGCAGTCAATAACAACAAAAATAGAAATAGAAATATCAAGAAAATACCTTTAGAAACTGAAATTATTGTCAAGAAAAGCAACTAATGAGTTTTCATAGAGAACACCTGTTAAATATGGCATATATGGACTAGTAATACTTATTTGCAAAGGTTGAAAAATAAGATGTTTAGTTTGAAACATTTCAGAATAATCCAAAAGGACTTATGCTGACCGCAACTGTGATAATATCCTTCCATCCAGTAAGTTATCATTCCGTCTACAGGCTAAAAACGCCTTTCGATCCCGACAATTATTTCTTAAAAAATTCCAATCCTCCAAAGTTCTTCTGTACTTGACCAAGTTTTCTGTGACCTTTCTTCCAAAAAAGTACAAGGAAAATGCGGCATTCAGAAAATTCAAAACTGAACGCTTAGCCTTGAGGATTTAATTGGACTTCGTTTACAGATGTTCATTACAAAAGTGGACAAATCCTACAAAGTTCAATGTTTCTATTCGGAAGTGGCAAAAACGGTGACAAATCAATTAGATGTGGGGTAGGTCTTTCTTTTAGTTTTGGACCGCCCTATCAGGGTTCGTTTGCCATTCAAGGACGAATGCTAAAAACGTCTATGTAGGTAATTAAAACAGAAAGTCTGAAAATAACTTAAACTAAACAATAAAACATTGACTATAGAAAATTGAACCCGAAATATTTGATGGGTTACTTACTACCAGGGCTGGGAAGAGGCCGGCCCGTTTCTCAAATATTCGGTCCCGGTTATTTTTTGGCATTCACAATAAAGATTGAAACGATCTTTATCTATTTATGTTTATGAATACTATTAACAAAATATTAACCTATCTCATAAAAATTGTCTCTGCGCTGGACGACTTTTTGAATTTTTTTTTGTATTTGAGAAACGGGCCGGTCCTGGCCGATTTCCCAAAAAGTCGGCCTCGGTCCGTCAAATTCCCAGCCCTACTTACTACCAAAGTAATGTAGTAATTGGCCAACATGGTCAAAGATGTTTACAGAATTTTATATTTTTTGGTTTTATTTGAAATTCTTAAAAAATTCAGAGAGGGTAGAGATATGCAGAAGTCAATAATCATGGTTGTCGGTGAAGGTGAAGCCCCAAAAGAAAATGCTTTGGCCGATGTGTAAGTTACCCAAAAACACTAAAAGGTCTGAAATAGATTCCAGTACTCATTGTTTCTCTTCTTATTAATTTCACAAAACTTCAGTGTCCAGCTACTTTTAATACTAACCGGAATGCAACGTAATAATATCAATTGTGTTTCCCTCGGAAGTTTTTATCCCAGCTGTTAATTCTGTACCTCCTGGGAAGATTTACTCTATTTTTAGCCCTTCAAACGGTCAGCTGCCTCAGCCAACGGAAAGTCCAGTGGTGATCAATGTTCCGTTACCCGAATGTAAATACCAGGTAGACGAGAACAGTTTAATTAGTTATCGATTATTTTCGTATTTGAACTCTAAAATCATGTCGAAATTACGAGTCAAAAAAGGAGTATGAGATCGTAAAAGGGACACTCATCGACAGTTATCGCAAGAAAAATGCTGTTTTCTTCTAAAGATAGACCTGCCAATCACGATGAGAAAGTTAAATGCCTTCTTGAAAGGATGATAACCATAACTTTGTTGACTGACACATCAAAGAAAATTTGACAGTTTTTTATTTGTTAGAGTTAAAAATATGGAATGTATAGAGCTACTGTATAGGGAAAAAGTATAGCCTAAATAAGCTTTCTATAGGTACTCACAGACAACAAAAATGGAGATCCCGTAAAGTTTGCCACTGTTGGACAACAAGTGTATCACCAATGGTCATGCGAACACCCAGCTGGTACAAAACCAGGTAGCTTCTATTACGCAGGACTGTGCAAGGCCTGCTCGGGCCTTGCTCGAGCTTTTCGGCAGGGGCTTACTGGGAGCTTAAGTATCAAATCACGAACTTTCCCCATTATTTTTATCAATATCAATACTTTGGGCTTACATTTTGAAGACAAGTTTAAATTATTTCAACATAAATTTATAGAGGATAATCCGTTCTGTGCAACTGTCCACTCCTGTACTGTTAGAGAAGAAACTGGAACGCAAGCCCAATTACTTGATGAGAATGGCTGTGCTGAAGACAAGTAAAACAACTTTATAAAATGAAGTATTTACCGATTATTTTAGATATTTACTGAATAATTTGGAATACACTTCAGATTTGACTGGTGGACAAGTCTCACAGGTATGTTTCAGTTTTTTAAAGTTTTCTTTATACCACAAAAACTATAGTATATCCAATACAAAAATTGTGTGGTCGAAAAATAGCTGGCAATCCATAATTCTGGGATACATTGGTGATTTGTGTTTAAACAGCTAGTTAAATAGCGGAACAAACTTGCAGAAATTTTAGGTCTTCAAATTTGCCGATCAGTCTTCGCTGTTTTTCCAATGTCAAATAAGACTCAGCTTGAAAGAAGATGGCAAATGTGTGGTAAGCAAATCTTTTTTGTCTAGGGCGGGTCGACCGCTCTGTCGGTTTCAAAAATAGTCGGCCCAGATTTTTTAGTGCCAGCTTTTAGATTTGATCTTCATACAAAGTATGTTTCAAAAGTCTGTGAAATTTAAAACTAATATTAATGAATTCTTAAAACTTCTTTGTACCATTCAGCGTTCATCCGACCATTGCCCCGCAGTCCTTCGAGGCAAACGATCTACGCCTGGAACTGCAAGTGAAGTCGACGTTCTCTCTCAGAAAATGACTGTCTTCGACATTGATGATCCAATAAGTGAGTGCAGTTTGTTTGAGATCAATTTACATTTAAATATTATGGTATGTTATTTCTTCAACAAAGTACTAAATAACGTACCACTGACAAACATCTACAGAGAAATTTTTTAACACGGGTGAATATATTAGACCGCATATGTTAAAATGAAAATTATAGGTTCCAAAACCGCAAAGAAGCTTGCCGTATCTGAGAGTTGGAGCTCTGGCGAGGTGTGTGTATCCCCGTTGACTGCCGGTTCAATGGTTACTCTACTCGCGTCCACTGTACTGGTTGCTATAATTTCTGTTACTTTACTTTGTCTAAGACCCAAAACGCACATGCTCAAACTAACTTCCTAGAAAGCGCATGTATATATTCATTTTTCTAGAGTTTTCACATTCTGCAGTTACAAACTGCAACTTCGCTAACCATATTTGTCGCCGTGCATCTCAAAACCCACTATAAGTCTTGCCAGGGACCACACATTTTCTTTTTTGATTTTATATATTGTCGTAGCTTTTTTAAAACTATATTTCGTAGTATCACATATCAAGCATACACACATTAATATAAATGTAAAAGAATGTTTCATAATAAAGACATTGATACATCGTTTGCGATTAAAAATGCACAAATATATTAAAATCGGTGAGGATATGATGATTCAAAGTTAAATTTATTCTAGTTTACTTGTAATGATTGTATTCCGTTTGATTAACATTTACGAAACTATTCGTTAGATAATAATAGGGATTTGAGGTGCACATGGTTCATCATTGATGTCAAAATTTGCTAAGTAGTCAAAGACAATCAAAAATCAGGAACGGTACTTGTTATCTATGCCTTTTGCAGCTACGGTAATTAGATCCAAATTCTGGATTCTCTCGGATTCACAGTGGTCTTTCAAACCTAGGATAAGTCACACCTAGTCGTATATGGGAACACAAGTTTAAACGACCAGAACTTTTTATCTAAACTGGAAAAAAGTTTACTTTCTATGTTAGCATATTATATATGTATGTTAGTAAATTATTTGTAGCTATAATAAGCTACAGTAATCGAAAATGTTCTCTATAGTTTTACATTGACACCAACTTGCTCTTGTTGTATATTTTGTTGGCAGTTTTTGTATGCCCAACTGTTGGTGTCGGCCGACGGCTCCAGTCTCAGAAGGATCAACATATATCAAGAACGGTTCCGGAAAATGGCCGAGTTACGACTATGTATTCTATCTGGTAAGCCGCAATAATAACTCCCTTTTCAATCTGAGGCATTAATCTATCTGCAAATAAAATCCGAGAAAATGTGATATTCTGCTATTTTCCTCATCCGAATTGGCATCGGAGGATAAGTTATCAATGATTCGATCTGAACCAAGATCATCTTGGACACTTTTGCGTCCTTTATGTTGACTTTGCATATATCGCAATTGGTATCTCAATGAAATATTACATTGATGGAAATGTCGTGGCTGGGATACTGTAGCCATCTCTTAATTAATTAATTATATTTCAGTAGTGTCTGCAATATCAGTTATTATATTTATATCTTTTTCACTAATTGATATAGAGCTGTTAACTCGAACCACATATTTCCTATCGAACGGGATTAATACAGATAACCCGATTGGAGAGAATGAAAACAACTTTGAATTGGTATGTTTTGTTGTTTATTAATTCATTTTGATGAAAGTTATTAATAGTTTGTTCTTAGAGTTAATGTTAAGCGTAACATTGTTTGACTCTATTTCTATTACTTTATTGAATGTTACATAGAAAATTACCTATTTTTCTAAACGCCGACACCACTAAACTAAAGATGCAATGTCATTTTTACTAACTTGTGGCAAATTTCTATATATTGATATTCAAATATAGATAAGTTCTAGGAACCTACGGTCAATGTTGGTGCGGCCGCCATGTCTGATAGTTGGAATAAACCTGAAAAGGAAGAAACTTCCACTCCAGAAGTAAGAGTATATTTTGTTCTAACAAACTAAAATATGCTACAGAACAGCAAACGAAGACCGCTGATGTTAGCTTGGACAAGGTTCCACGGTGGTCACATGATAAATGTGCTGTCTCTTCTAAGTAGATGTCCTATTAAATGTGATTATACAAGAGACGTTAGGTACGTATATAAAATTAGTTATAATAGATCAATTGTAATTCAATTTTGGTGAAAACTATGGAGATGTTGTAAACGACTGTTGGTTTTTAATATCGGTCAATTGAGAAACTTTTCTAAAGCTGTTATCTATGAAAAGACATAGTTTTTTCTTCACGCTTCCAGAGTATTTGATAACCCCAGCAACTATAATAGAACTGTCCAACTATGCTTTAATGTAATTTGTTCCTTTTTTAGAAAACTGAACGAATCTGATGCAGTGGTCTACCACGGTGGAAATTTAAGAGGAAAGTCTCGCTTGCAGCCTTACTCACCTCCCGGACAAGTAAAGGTTCTCTTTATGAGGGAATCACCCGGAAGAGCTACTATCCGTTTCTATCAAGGATGGTCAGGTGTAAGTTTAGTATGCCAAAAATTATATATAGTTAGATTCAAATGTGAAGATGCCGTGTTGAAAAATTGAATGGGTTATTTGGCCACACTATGTTTAAGTTAGTTAACAATGGGTTATTTTGCAAAACCCTTCAACATTTGCCAAAAGTTGCAGAATACGCAACTTTATCAAAAAAGAAGAAGACACGGCCTTTTTATTCTTGGAAAATATATTACCGTGTTTACAAGGTCCGCATTTAGATTCCCCTGTCCTTTTTTAATATAACCATGACATACTACAAAAAATCAACATACTGGGAGCATTACAACTACTTTGATCGGGCTGGTCCTAATGATGAAGACGTCTACCCGCAGAGCTATGTGAGGTTTAATAAAGTTTACATTGTTTACCAAAAGTCGTGGTTTAACTGTATTCTGAATATATTAGGTTTTTTTTCTAAATTTGGTATTCTTAACCTATTTTCAGGTGGACGAGGTGATCGCCAACAAAACGGAAGGATCGTATTTTGCGGCCTCTCACTGTAGCGCCGAATCAAAACGGGACCGTCTGATTGCAGAGCTGTCCAAATACACTAATGTAACAAAGTAGGTGTGAGATCAAACGTGTTTCTCTGTCTGGGATGTTTGATAATCACTTTATAAAAACCGTGAAGCTACCGCAATTTTGGCTGTTAAAAACAATTGTTTAAAATAAAAAATTTACAAATCATATTACCTAGTCAGTTTTTCAGGTATGGCAGATGCGGCGGGTCCAAGAAATGCAGCAGAAAATGCGAAGTGGACGTGCTAAGTACTTTCTAACATAGACATTTCATTTCATTTGTTGTTAAGGAAAATCACATTTCTACCTTGCTCTGGAGAATTCGGTCTGTCAGGAATATATTACAGAAAAATTCTTCAAAATGAAGCGTCTGATAGGTTAGGATTTCAACACGCTGTAAATAATACAACATTTTTCTATAGTATTTTTAATACGTTATATAGTTGCTTGTGATCTAGCTCATATTTCAGTTCCAATCACTTTTAAAAGGTCGTTAGTGGAGCACCTGGCGCCCCCAAACTCGTTTATAGCCGTGGACGACTTTTGTTCTGTCGAACAACTCGGAAACTATCTCAACTACTTGATGAAAAATAAAGAAGAGTATAGAAAGTGGGTAATAAAACATTTCGTGAACAGTGAAACTTAGAGCCGTGCATAAGACATCCCACCTTTGTTTAAACTATTCATGAAACAATCTTTTTTATTAATTTTAGGTTTGCGACGAATAACATTAACGATTAGCGCATTTAAAACAAATTATCTTTTAATGCGTTCTGTATTTTCCTTGATATTGACGACAGTTTCTATAATTTTACATAATGTGTTAATTCGGCCAGTTCATCAGTTAAAAGAGATAATATTTTATGATTAGCTACGTAATCCGTTTTCCTCCTGCTCACTTCATTTTCTACGAGAATCTACACGTTTTGAATATTCGGACAGCAGGTTCACACGAACTTTGAAAACCTTCTTACACTCGGCTTCAAAATTGCTAAAAAATATATCTTAATTCTTTTATACTTTCACAATCATATCCATGTACTTGTTATTTGTTCGCTACTATATTTTCACAAATCTGACTGTTTGCTGAAAAAGTTCACTTGGCTTCTATTTTTATATCAGCTCACTATTCAATGTAAACACTTATAATTTTCAGGTATTTCGAATGGACCAAATACTATCGATTCGGGCCTACAGAGAAATCATTGTGCAATTTATGTAGAGACTTGACTTTCGGAAATGTTACCACCTCAGATTACTCACAGGAGTATACCAATATCAGAAGTTTTATGAATACTAACCATTGTGATACTCATTTCACTTCAAGAATGATACGGAACCGTTGCAATGAAAACAGCACTATTCCGGATATTTACTCACTGGGAGTCAACTACAACTAGATTATGCGTAGCTTTTTATTATTCGTTTACGGGTATTATTATGAGTTGCTAATAATATTATACATTTACACCTGTTTATAGTTGTTTCCCTATTGAATTTAATGAAATTGTATTATTTTGTTAGTCATAATTTTTGAGCTTTAGGTATTTTATAGTTGTGCATTGAGGCCAGTTGAGGGCAGCGATGTCTCTCAAATTTCTAATTAACTCGTTAATAACTGTTCCGGAAGGATACATACTGCAAAGGATGAATAATTCACTTTTTATCTATTTCTTTCATCTATTATTATAGTCTGTATCAAGAGCTAGATTTCAAGCGCAGTATTCTGGGGAAATTAAAATATGTGTATTTTTAAAAATCCACTGGTTTTTCAATTTTTTTTTTCATATCAGACCGTTGCTCCGCAGGATAGTGCGCTGCAAACCCAATTCTTGATGCAGATTATTGAAGTGAAATTGTTCAAACTGTTTTGTAATTCTTATAGTTAGGTTTTAGTTGATTTTTTCACATGTTAAGTATACATGAGTACATGTTCTGTGTAACGTAACTAATCTTTTTATTGGTTTGTAACTATTAATAAAAATTGAAAATAATTTACAGAGAATAATGCTGCACATGACTACATCGATGATATTAAACTATCTGTCGTTTTTTGTCTTCTTTTTGGTAATGTTATTCTGTGTTTGGATTATACTTAGATGGTACATTCAGTTTGAAACTAAATGGTAAGCTAACAATAGATGTTATTACATGTTGTAATATAACATTGTTGTTCGATTTTGTTTTAATCGCATGTTACATAATGAGTCCGCAGGTTCAGTGTCAAAGTTAACTATTTGAAATTATCAAGTTATTAACCTTTGTAAGAATTAAATCTAAAACCAATTATGAGATAGAATTTCTATTTTGGCCAGCCAAAATTTCGCTAAAGATAAGCAAAAAATTTCTTGAATGTACAACAATGCACTGATTTGTGATAAGCCGCTTTCTAGTATGTATATGTTCTTGACCAAGCAAAAGTAAAATTATATTCTGTACTTTTATAACAAACGAAATGTCTGTTTAAATTAACATTTGTAATCATTACTTGTTCTCTATATGTTGGTTGCGGTTTTCTGACAGCGATAATGAATCAAAAATAAGCAAAGTTCAGGCATATGAGCAAAGGCGTTTCGGACAATCTTGTGTGGGCTAGGTTTCTTCGATCAATCACTAGGTAATTATAATGTCGAAAACGCTAATTGATTCTTATGCAGTAAAACACAGCAGAATTCATGAAACTAAACAACTCTACGCTTCAGCATCAAAAATAAATAGAAAGTTAATGAAGTATGCAACCAATTCTATCGACTACTCTTTTTAACTATTTGTTTATATTTTCAGTAGATATGTTGAGAGCAGTAGAGTGACGGGAGTTCGAAAATGTGAAAGATGTTCTCAGAATGGAAAGATAGAAGATGTTTGATCTAAATAAGATTATATTTTAAAATGTTCTATAAAATGTTTATTTTGTACAAATCATAATTTAGTTACTAAGATTACTCACAGTTGTTAGTACATCCTCTGGTTAACTCAATACTTGTATTGAAATATAATCTAAAATTAGATTTAGACTGATTGTGCCGTTTAACCTGTAAGTACTTACGGTTGTAAATTTAAATGCAAATTTTTGTTATTAAAACCTAAATCGAAATGAATTTTCCTCTTTTATTGAAATTTTCACGCATTGGAAACATGTGTAAGAAGGATTACACAGTGAACGCAGCAACGCTGCATCAGAGAAAATCGAAATCCCAATAATACGAGCTCAGCACAGGTCGTATACATAACTCAATAGTCAAATTATGAGCGTCTTATAACTCTAATAAGACTCAAAGACAGGTAGAAAGATGATTTCATTGCTTTATTATTTCTCCCTGCTATTTTTTGTTCCCATATTCTGTCAAAATTCGACAAGTTTTCGAGAAAATGGTAATAATGGTTAGTTTCCTATTGGATTCAACGAATATATGGTAAAAAATATTATATCGATATTAGGGGAGTTTTGCGTGTTTCTGTAACATACTATAGTCTTGATTAGTTAACTGATTTAACAGTTCGTTAAATAGATCCTGTGATCGACAAACTTCGTTTATGTTGTTTAAAACTTTGAAGATCCAGTTTGTATTAAAGTATACAGCATTGCAAACAGGTTTAACATTTTTTTAGATTTTCATATGGAGCGGTCTTACGTACGTACACAGTCTCTGATTGAGCAAAGAACTCATGCGGGTCGTATGGTGTTGTTAGTCTGCAGACGTCGACAACAATGTCAACGAGCAAGAACTAGTGTAAGATGCAACTAACTATACACATATTGTTTAATTTCTGTTTTCTAGATTCCTCAGTGGGTTAGGGATATTAACGAAGAAAACAAATATGATGGATTAGAAGTAATTCACTATCATTTTTATGTTATGGGCCAAGTAAGTTAGAAGATTTTAAGATCCAAATATGTGTTGTTTTTTTGTGTTTAAAAGTAATTTGAAAAACTACAAAACCTTTCGTCGCTCTTTGAAGAAACTGCAATATCACCTCTATATTGAGATAAATTTGACTAACATTTTTAAAATAGAAAACCTTAAATACAATGACGGAAATTACGCTGCAGACCCTGTTAAAGAAAGTTCATTTTTAGAAGCTCCCGTTTATGAATTCGTCATCTACGACTTCATTCCCAGTGATAACCTATATTATTGGCGAGACTCCCTACTACTATTCGGGGGAGCTTCTGAACCAGGTAATCCCCATTTACTACTAATTTGTTCTGGAACATTAATAAGATTATTTATAATGCTATTTTCCAGAAATCCTTTAAAACTTGGCTTAATGAAATGGACAAAGTTAATATTGTGCGGCCTTTGCGATATGAAGAAATGAACAATTTGTTAGCTTCAGCCGATGAGAGTAATTGCACTTCAAAATACCTAGTGCTCATAAATAATCACAAAGAATGCCCCTTTGAAGAGTGGCCAATTATTGCCAGGTATGATAGTTATTTTTAAATTTTGAATAGAAATAATATAAACAAATATTTTGTTTTTGATTGTCAAACTGATATTTCAGATATATCCAGAAGGAGGAAAACATTGTGCCAGTAGAACTGGAGTCGCCGTTGCCATTAGAAATGAACGTTCTAATTTCAAGACGACTGAGAATGTTACCTACATCACATTGTCGACTACTATTTCTTATATACACGGATAGTTATTCCGTGCCCATTGATGCAGAAACCCCACAAGAAGTAAGTTTATTTTGTAGTAACTTTTACTTAATGAATTGAAATCTGATTGACTTATAATGATTTTTATACCATGTTTCAAATGAGACGTCTTCTGACGAATCATGTAGCCACAACATTTTCCGTCTGATTATGATGTATTTCTCATATCTATTTTCACGGACCGATCAGCTTCATTTCCGTGAAATGTTTCTGATTGCGATATGTAATTCGACAGTTTCTATTGTTCTGTCAAGAGAAATTTAAAAAGTAATCGCTGAAATGAATTTAAAATTTGCAGGTTGCCGAAGCAATCCATGAGTTGATACCAAATGTGGAAACCCAATTAGGCTGTACTATCTTGGACGACTCTCTGTGGAATCCTCTGCGACAATCGCTAACAGAATTAGAAATGATCTTTTACTCCGGGGAATTCAACCTAAAAGAAATGGAAAGCAACTTTGAAGCAATAGTTATCGGAATTTCTGGTGGCGTTGCAGTTAGCTTACTCGGCTACAGTATCTTCAAAGGATTGAATGGTGGATCTTTTGCGGAATAATTGTATATTATTTAGTCTATATCAAGAGTTAGGTGTAGAGCGCTGTATCCTTGAGAGAAGCGGCGCTTTGTAAAAATGAATGCAAATCCGATGAACTGGAAACCGTTTCCTTAAACTACATTACTTTTTTCAATCCAGCACAATTTTGCACCGGGATAATGCTTTGGAAACCTATCCCTTGATACTATATATACTATATAAACTAATAAGAATAGCATTACGGGTAAGTTTGAACATTCTGTTTGTTTTTCGCGATGTTTAAATTTCTATCCTTATATATTGTAGTATTTAATATTTTATTTTAAAACACATAAATATCATAATATTACATACATCGTTATTAATGACCACACACGACTATAACCCAGCACTTTTACTATAAAATGATTCAATAATGCCCGTGTATACAAATATCGCAGTTAAACTTAATATATTTAATATATAACTAGTAGATTTTACGAACTCTGGCGTTTCTTCAGCTTTTCTTCTAGCTTAACTAGCATTTCAGTGTTTCCAGTTCGCAAATCATCAAATGCGTCTTTTAGGAATACTGTAATGTTTTAAAATATTATATGTAA
The DNA here is from genome assembly GCA_034691345.1 of Phasmarhabditis papillosa. Classification (NCBI taxonomy): domain Eukaryota; kingdom Metazoa; phylum Nematoda; class Chromadorea; order Rhabditida; family Rhabditidae; genus Pellioditis; species Pellioditis papillosa. Next base: position 29,636 of record JAQGAV010000023.1, on the reverse strand, counting down.
TTATAAAGTGATCTTATTATACATTTTCCAGGATATAACTACTAAAATTAATCAAAAACTAAAAACTACTTCCTACAATGTACATATATATAGTCTTTATCAGAAGCTTGATTTACAGCAGTTTCCTAGAGTGAGGCGTTGTCAGATTAAAATAAATGTACTTTTGACGAGAAGGCCCTCAATCTACCCGGTTTTCATTCAGTTATGCAACACCACTGCTTCCCCGGCTATCGCGTAGTAGACCTAACTCTTGATATAAACTATAATTGTTCGTAACATACCAGTATCTGCTAGTAGTTGGTTTACAATCTGTGGTGTTAAATTAGTTACTCGATCAATAGCTTCTGCATAGTCATGAATAACACGGTTAGCAACATCAGCCATTGTTTTTTTGAATAATTCATCACCTATAATAACTTATATAGCTTTTATTAGTCAGAATAATTGTTACCTTCGTATTTCCGCTTGAAGGATACATAGAATGCATGTGCAATATTATCATCAAGAAAGAATTGTTCCCAACGATGAAAGACCTGTAGAAGTTCTTGACCGGCGCTGGTAACATATTCCGAGGGTGTGGTCCCGTAAGAAGGTAAAAGAGAAACTGGCTCGTCAGCTGGAGCAGAAACCTGAAATTTCACAATTGAGCGTCTAATATTAGATGGAATTGTGTGATCATTGTTGCAAACTTACAATGGCCTGAATCTTGGTGGATATTTTTGAGGTTATAGGCTCGCAGGTTGCTCGCAGCACACTGTCCACAACTTGTCGGTTCCATTTGGCTATTGAGCGGACATTCACAGAAAGTGAAGCTAAATACTTTAGATCAAGTTTGTTCCAAAGTAGAAGCTCGGACACTTATTAAAAGGCTTGTCAAGTAGTTGGCAAAAGTATCGCATTAACCAAAATTTATGATAATGATGCCTTTACAATGATCTATCTTTCACGAGAATTCGTATAAAACAACAACATTCAAATTGCCTTCAATTAACTAACCGTCAATTTCCTCAATGAGAGATTTCAGCTCTTCAAGTCCGTAGACTAACTGTCCAGAAGCACTACATACTGACATTAGATCATCGAGAGATCGCTGACGACCTTGACCATCAGTTTTGTAGTTCCATGATTTAAGTTTAGCCATAAAGTTTTCAAGTGCTTTCTGTAAAATATTCATTAAGAATAAGCACTGTTCCTTAATTAACTCACATCTATTGCCTGTTGGACAACCTTCTGCACATTATCGGAAAATATACCGTAACTCTGTGTGAACATATCATGAATCAATTGTATTAGTTCAGTTATTGACGTCTTCAACGACTCTACTTTGGAACGGAAAGAACCTGTTGTCTAGAATAATATTAATAAATAAAGGACGTAAGATAATTTCAAACCAGTTCTAGAGTGTTCACTTTGCTAAGTGCAAATGTTGTGAGGGCAGAGCTGAATGGTAGCGCGAGCTCGTGACGCATTCTAGTAAGCAGTATCTGTGATAGCGGAGATGTCTCGTCGCTGTAGTTAGCAAATACCTATATGAAATATAATAAATTTATATTTTATATTATAATACCGTATCTATTTTCTTAAGTAGCTCTACAGGATCTGCAGTTTCATGAACTAAGTTTGCCAATGGAGACGATAGTTCTACGCAGTCCACACCTTCTTTGATCGCATCTAATAGTAATGAAGAACTCTCGTCTTCAGTCAAGAAACGACGAAGCACTCTTAAAATAAATAAATAGAAAAGGATCTATATAAATTATATGCAAAGACTAAAAAGCTATTATATTCAACTATTCTAAACTTACTTTAAATGTCTAGTGTATACAAAATCAAGTTCTTTATATAGACCGTCAAATATGGTCTGAACACTGGAAACGTCCAACGCAAACTCTTTGATACGATTGATAGAAATTCTGCGGAAGACCGAAGTAAATTCTAAATGAAGAAGTTGATTAAACAAATGAGAGATTATATTACCATCTCGTCTATCCAATATTTCATAGGTTTTCTGGATTTCAAATAGTTTATCGTAGTCAGCTTGTTGAATGGCAAAAATGAGAGCCGTTGATTGCCAGGCCAAATATCGATCCTTCAGCCCTTCTAGAGACTTATCCTCGGTTACTCCAGGTACAAACTCAAATAAGAGTGATGTAAATCAGAATTAGACAAATAAACCGTACTTTGTTTAACGTAGCCTGACTTTGTTGTATATCCAACAGGCATTCGTATAGTTTTTGCTGATCATCAGCTCCTTCTGCCAATATCTCTTTTGCTCTGTCTAGCTGATTACGGGCCTTAAAATAATAATGTTTATACCAGTTCATCTTTAAACAATTTTACCTTTATAACTTCTATGAGAGTTTTAGTCCTTGTTTTCGCACTGTCATACTCTAGTACTGCTGAAGTACCACCGAAAGAACTTTCGTTCAAGCGGACCTTAATTTTTGGTTTATATGTATAGTTTATAGTAACTAACTGTGCGAATGTGTTCTTCCAGTGAACATTTCAATTGTTCCAGTGTCTTTACTAGATCATTCATGTTCTCATATCTACAAATAGTAATACTAATTACGTATGCTATAATGAAACCACTTTGTTCTGACAGCTTCTATGTCATCTTTAGTTCTGACAACCGATCTTTTTGCATCCACGACATTAGAATCAAGTTCATTGAGTGTTGTAACCAGTCTAAAATCTTTCTAATAAACTTTTTTCTTACATTTGCAAACCTCTTTTTTCTTTCTTCAGCAGACAGACCATCGCATAATGAAGACAAGAAAGCTACCGGATTTTGGAGGGTAGCCTGCAAAATGGACTAGTATTGTAACATAAATAGTAACCATACCTCCGAAATAGTTATAGACATTAAAGTTGTTGGGGTTGTTTGATTGAAACTGTCTAGCTTTAACAAACTAACTTGTTATAATACAACAATATTTTATATCTGATAATGTAAGAGTTTGAAAATAGCCAGCAGGGCAATATTACATTGCATTGGAGCGTGATATTAGCAAACCCGGAAAACTACGTTTATTATTATTTTTCTTGTAAAATATATATATAATCAAGAATAATATTTATTGAATTTACAGACTTTTAACCACATAACACCAAAACAAAGTTCAGTAACCGCATTAATTAAACCAGTATATAAATATTTTGTACAAAATAGAACAATCAATATGTATGTAATTATTATGCATTATATTCAATTAAAATAGAACTAGCTTAGTTCATCAGTATTATTTGTCAGTTCTGTCGATATACGGTCGGACTCATTCTGTGCTACGAAGAAACAAAGTGCAGCGGCGGCAGCGCCCAAGCTAAGAATTAATAGTTGCCAATGCAGGAGCAGTATTGAACCATAGTAAAAGGAGACACAGGCAGCACCAGACTAAAATAAAAGTTTTTCTTATTAAACTTAATCTAAATACATGGTCAAATGTATACATCTAATATAAACATATTACAACTTTTGGATTGAAAGAAACTAGACTAGAAGCCATGGTTTATCATGAACACAGAAAACCTTTGACATTTTCGCTATTCAATTTTGATTTATGGCAATAAATCTAGGGATTATGTTCAAAACTGACCTGGAAGAATTTAAACAGTGCAAATGCCGACGACGAGTCTCGTTTGTACAGAGATCCAAGAAGTGAATAGATTTGTGTGTTCCAGCAAGAGTCGGCCAGACCCAGTAGAAAACCAGTTACCAGAGCAATCGTTAAACTGAAATTACGAATAAACTACTTCTACACACCATGCAAACCTAGGATCAATATAAGCACTTGATGGTGTTTTGTGTAGTGGAGCATCCATAGGAATGTTGATGAAAGCTAGGAAGAAAGCAGCCAGATGCATTATTGTACCAAGAATAATAATCATTGATCTGCTAACCCGTTGACACGAGGCACCCATTCCGAACGAAAGCCCGCCTGTAACATAGATTATTGTTAGGTTTCTACAACAATGTATACCTATAATTTGACCGGCTCCCATACAGAATGAGTTAAACGGTATTATAGTTTCTGATCCTTTATTTAAAGCAGTAGATGCCGACAAGCAAGCCGAGTAAACTCCTGAAAAGGAACTGTAGATTTAAAAAAATAGAACTGTTCCAGGAAACGTTCATTAATTCGTACTGGTTCTTGCCTATGGTATAAGTTTTGTTATGAAATGTTTCATATTTTATAATATCTTATGTTCTACCAGTAAACAAACAAACCTGTATAAAATGTAGTCTCAATTCCACTGTAAAGGAAACAAACGGAAAGTGACCACATCACCGGAGACTTCATCAGCGAGAAAGTATGAGCTGTAAACATAATTGTTATATAGTTTAGTTTAAAAAAACATACTGAAATCCTCTTTCCAGGTTCTGGGCACATCTGTTAGAAGACGTTCGTCTGCGTCGTCATCACCTTCAGAGGAGTCTTCAATTAGACGATCGTTCAGTCCATCAGTGAGAACTAAAACGATTTTTAGGGTTTTTAAATTTAGGTTTAAGATATGTCTTAGTTTTAGTCAACATAGTCTTAATAGATTGTGATTATTCTTATTATATTTACCTGCCAAAGGTGGCGAAGCTGGTAAGAGTACCAATACGAAGGTTCCGATTGCGGCAACTGCGGAAAATACGGTATACACAAGTTTATAAGAGGAAACCAAATCTCTGAAAACTTGTTTAGATTATTTTGTTTGTTAAAGAAGGCATACGATTGGCTCAATATGAAGAATAGAAATAGTGCTCCGGCAATTAACGAAGTCTGCAACATTGCCCACAGAATACCACTGTTTCTACCCATCTTTCCTTCACGCGAAAATTCCACCAAATACACTCCGTTACCCGTCCAGAGAACTAAATCAAAACGATTAAGTTATTAAAACATCAAAGTCATACGTGCTGCTCCAAAACCCAGGACCGCTGAGAAAATGTACAATAACCATGGACTAAGAAATAAAAATGATAACATGAACAATGTGTAACAAGTCGCGCCGATAACCTGGAATTCAAAAATATATAATCAAGGCACACCAATACCAATACCTGGGCCCATTTTGATCCAACAATATTGATGATCGGAGGAGCGATCAAGTTACTCAAGGTAAAGACGAAATATATAATGGCCAGACTAAACTAACAATAAAATATATTACATAATGTTATTAACACAACCTGTAATAACCACTTTCAAACGTGAATCCAGATTCGGGGTGTGCTTGTGCCAAATTTCTGAGAATAGCAATCTAAATTATTTTATTTGATGATATTAAAATTTATTTTACTGACCTCGATAAATCCTTGTGAATTAAATGCCGAAAAGACTAAAAAGAAGGCAAACCCAACTTGGACAACACAGCGAAGATCCCTTCGCATACTTGCTTAAATATGTACTGTTATTTCGGTTATTTATAACTAGAAATATTAAGTATATAAGAACGTTAGTTGTTTATCTTGGCAGTACAATATATAACTAACAATATACGCGCCGTGTTATGGCACAGTGTTTTACTTAGCGACCGAATATCGCGTTTGAATCGATAGTTTTACAAATAAACAAAAATGCAATACAGAAGGTTAAAACACTAATAAACAAATTCCCTGTTATGATAGATTAAAAAGCGCTTCCTTCTTTTATAATGATTATAGCAATTTATTATATTTATTAAACCTACTTTTAGGATAAATTTTCATTAAGTACTGGTCGGTGAGATAATTGTTCGACCACTGGGAAACTATCCTGTTTACACGAAAGTAATGTTTCTGTAGTTAATTTAACATTCATATTACTGTTCTATAACTATAATGTAGATGTTATAAAACCTTAAAATTAAAGTAAACTAACAATCTTATTGCTTTAATTTGTTACAATACCAATTGTAAGCAATTTTGTTTTTATCATTTACAAAATAATAATTGTTTTTCTTGAATTTAACGAAAAGTGTCTCTCTACAAAGCATCCTCTAATGACTCCACATTAATCTCTAAGTTCTACAGTTTCCTAGTTTCCGCATCCCTTTTCTGGATTGAGTGTTCCGGACTGGCATGCCAGTAGGTTTCCCGAAATTACAGGACAGGGCCTTGGAGTGCCTATTAAAGTGTATAATTAATTCTTCAAAGCTGTTGTGATGCAGTCTTCTCGCTCATTAAACTTCGTTAGGATATACGTTAACCAATTGGATTCGGTAGAGCAAGTAAAGACCTCTCTGCACGAATTGTTTCTTACTCTTCCCTATAGGATGCTAGAGAGGGAGACCTTAGCGACCCTACGTTTTATTTCATAATTAGAATGATTCTTTCTATATCTTAAGAGATACATTTCCTCGATTGAGCGGGAATGAATCAAACAAAAACAAAAGCGTGCGGAAAGGAAACCGATCCTTGTGATAAATCACCTATAATCACATATAATCCAAAAACTGCTCGCAGCAATTCCCCGGACTCTCGATAAAAGTTCAAGTGAAGGATCACATTGGATTATATGCTAACTGAGTTAATATCCAGTAGCCTATATTTGTTAATATGCGGGCGGAAATAGAAATGAGGATATTTTGAAACAATTATACAAATTTGCAACTAAGTGATACATATTTTTGTAAAACCTATAGTAACCGAACACACCCCTGCCTAAATGCTTTACTATCTTTTGTTTGCGGTTACTATGCCATAGTTTTTACCCATTTTGTGAGTAGGGGAGATAACCCCCTGGAGTTTAAAAAAGATGTCAAGAATAAAAACATTTATTAAGCAATAACAATTTTATAAAATATCTATTCAACGAGTTAACTAAGCTGCAAGTTCTTCTTCCTCTTATTCTGAGTTTTTTTCTTCCACGCTCTTTATACACAGTTTGTACAAAACACAAGTTCTGGAATGATGTAATTTATTGATTATGTTTGTAAGTTTGAATATCCTACAGTTAAATATAAAAGTTACTAACCTGTTTGATAAAACCCCTCAGTGAATGCTACTGCAAAGTTCAGGTTTTTGCCCACACATTCAGATCACAGGTTTCTTGGCTATTGAATCACAACATTCCCTTCCGGATGTCATAGGTAATATCGTCTCGGGTGATAGGCTTGTACACCTTGGGTGGGGCACCAGTGGAATCTCTGGAGTTCTATCGTTTGCTCAATTTAACGAAGGAAACCGTTCTTATAAAGAGAGTTACAATTTCCAAAGAAAAATTTTTTCTTTTGAACGCAATCGCACTACCAGAAATATTGTACTTAGTTTGAACTCTGTATCAGATCATTAGAAGTATGACAAATAAATTGTTTAGACTTACTTTTCCCCTAGTAACTACACAATACTTCTTACTAATAAGTTTATTATAATATAACATAAGATTGCTATAGCCTATTTCCCATCTTAACCGATTCACATGTTGGCTTGCTTGCTGCCAACCGAACTGAACTCTGCCTTGCTGACTCGGCTCCTCCTACTTGTCTCCCAGCAGGTAGACTAAGTATCGTGAATCACCACGACAGAAATCTAAAATAATTTCTTTTCCAATTTTCCTATACCTGAAGTCAGAACAAAACGATTCGAACCTCAATACCGCATTGATTATTGTACTTTAGTAAACAATTACTATATTTACATTAAAATACTGTGAAGTTTCTGTTATAGTAGGTGCTATAGTACCCACTACGTCCATATAGGATTTTTAAAAATATTTTCTGACAATAACCGTAACAGTTTATGTGTTACTAAACCACAATACATACAACATCAATGAAAATATTCATAAACATATTGATAATTTATTACTCTGCTGTCTATTTTGGTCGAAACAAATTTTAACTTTAGTGAACTTAATGTCCAACACAGTAATTACTCTTCAGATGACACAAGAACGTGTCATTTAGAATCGTCTACTAGCGTATACTGTCTCTCTATCACTTTATTTGTATTACAGCGCAGCCATTTTTTATCAAAGAAAGCCGACCGTCATTTTATCTACATATAACGTTTCTATACCATATAACTTTTACTAATGCTAATGTTCCTCATAACTGTATCTATAACTTCTATGGGGGTTACTCTATGATTCATTATCATATTTATAGACATCTATAGGGTGCTGTATTTTGAAAATCCTATTAGTTCCTATAATTATATTTATAGACATATATGAAGAAACTGTAGCCCCATTTTACTTTATCGCTATTGGACTTCAAAGCTCCATTAGAAAAACCAAAAACCATCAGAATAACAATAAATATTATCTTGTTTATTATACAGTAAATATAATGAGGTGAATACCGGTTTCAACTTTTATCGAATATGTTTAAAAACAAAGAAATTATTGTCACAGAAAGGTGTCCTGTGCTGAGCTGGTTGTGCTGTTCGGTTGTGAGAACTTCCTAGTGGACCGGCGACGACTGTCGGATAGTAGAGCTGTGTACTGTGTGGGTTCATCTCCAGTGGAGGTGCCCGCTCCCGAGCAGAGTCGAGAACTGTAATTCCCAAATGATCTGCAATCAACACTAACTAGTTCCTACAAACAATATTGGTTAAGTTGTCTGCCTGGCCATACCGGAAGCATAAAAACAAGCAAAAAGCGGTAGTTGCTTAAAGGTTTAAAGAATAGTGAAAATCGTACAGCTGCACAATATCAGATTGGATAGAATTCTATTTGAAGTTTGCTTTGAAAACTAGATTCTCTACGCCGGCCTTACTCGATGTGCAACATTTTGCATTTAAAAAGGCCCTGAATGGGCAAATTTTGCAATTTGGCGCATGGAGTTAGGCCCGCGCAATGCAGCATTGGTTTGAAAAACACACTATAGAGGAGAAAATATTACATTATCCAATCCGATAAAGTAAAACTGTTCAGGAATAAACTGTAAGCAGACATGCAAAAGTTTAAATCAAATATAAATCGGTTTATAACCTTTTGCTATTCTGGACCATTTGTTTGGCTACTAGACGGAATTCTAAAATGGTCACATACAAACTATATATAAAGTTATAACGAAGATACTATTATTTTATTGTATTTACCGTTTGTTCAGCATTGATTCTCCTTCCTGCTTCCGCACATTTTTGTGCTTTTCAAACAAAATTATCCATAGTTTGGGTGAAAATATGCAAACCAATGCCACATTTGCTGACATTGAAATTGATATGCACAACGAGGCTGTTTGAATCTGAAAGATTATAAAAAAATTAGATTGTTTAACCGTAATATATGCCTGAAAATCACTGCCGGTTCCGAAAAAGTAGAAGAATATCCAACTCATCCAGACAACACACGTTGTGTACATGGAAAAGCCGATGAACTTGGTCTCGTTAAAATTTTCAGGAACCTTAAAGAACTTTTAGTTTTGTTTTCCTTTTTGCTCTTACTTTTCTTGTTTTGACAGCATAGACTGTACACAAAAGAATGAGAAGAGCATCGTAAGTTAAAGAATATAAGAAATGATGGTCAGGCAGATTACAAGTCAGCACTACCTGGTCCCTTGTCGGGTAGTCATGTCTAACACCTGAATTAAGAACAATATCGGAATTCTCCTTGCAAGACATTAAACACAAAACATTTTTATGGACTTTACTTACCTGGAGGTACTACAAATAACCAGACCACACTTCCAACTAATTGAACTCCCGCTAACATACTTGTCATTACAACCTAAAAGTCGTATGTTTTATAATCAAGCAGTATAAACACAATCATAAACCCATAAATACGAAAAAAGAAAAAGAAATATACTCAGAAATAATTTAGTATATTTAAACCAACCTGTGATATGGGTGAGATAAACTGAATCCGTTGAGTTCTTGTAGCTGGCGAAAATATTCGAGCAATTCGGTTAGTTTTCACGAACATTGCTGCATACAGGCACGAAAACGCGAATCCGATGCCTGAATTATTGCTTGAAGTAATAGCAAGGTTTCCAGAGCAGTAGACTGGAGAGAAGCGGTGCTTGATTAAAACTAATGCTATTTTATAGAAAAGGATGTTTATTAACCGATTATCCATTCATTATTGTTAACACCGCTGCTCACTGGCATATTTCGCTTGAAAAAACCTAGCTTTGATATAGATTAAAATAACAAACTTTATAGTCTACGGACAAATCTCATGTAGTTTAAAGGTCTATTTATTATAAGGCGAGCGAACAATTATATAGGTTGCTTTACATTTTCTTTCGATTTCCGCGCTTCTTTTAAATTCTACAGTACACCGCTGCAAACGATTCATTCGTCGACTGTATCTCTCAGTTGTTGGTTATATAAAATCCTTAGACTCATCCAGTCACAATGAGACATTTAGATGTATTATATTCCTACCAGTCCTCTTAATTGCGCAGACAATTGTTGTTGGCTGCGATATTAACACAAATGTCATACAGTAACACATAATCATTGATATGAGTAGGATATAGCTTAGCTCTCTGCCTGATGCTTTTACCACCGGAGTCTCGTTGTATCTTAAAGTTATCAGATATAGTGATACTTGCTAAATATCTTACATCATATATGTAATTATTACAAATAGGGTGGCTAGTATTCCTATAACTGCAAATACCGCTGGTACTATCGAATACATGGAGTCCCACTTCATATGTTTTAACTGGGTGGTGGCGAGGTTGAAACACGCTTTGCGATTTTTTGCTGGCCACCTGAAATACTCACTAAATTTTTAAATTAGTTGTATCATACCATCCCTGTGCGCATGGTGAACAGTGCGTCTCGTTAATGAGATATTCGAAATCTTCACATTTGCTACAGGCCCAACAACATTGTTCATCCTAGATAGTAAATGTGTTTCTTGTCGCCTACTTAAGCTAACCTTAATCAGTTGTTTTCTGTAGCCAATTTTGCAAGGCATTGAGCACTGTGAGATTGGTGGATGCGACACATTCCACCATAATTGATCTTCGTAGATTGTTAGCTGAAATAAGCCGAGACGGTTTGAATAACGAAGTGATAAGCAAATTCTTATCCCGTCAGAATTGCATTAAAAATAGGACGCCGGTGACATAGTTTAAAATATATTAAAACCATATTTTTTAAATAATAAAATTAGTTTATGATATTTTTTCTATTTGAGCCCGCTTACATTGTTTTCTGACCAATGTCCTATTTCAATATATTCTGTCTTCGAATCTTCAATAGCGGCTCCTTCGTAGTCTCTTCGACGTTTTTCTGGAATTATAATGAACAAGATCAGTGGTCACCCAATAATCAACCCGAATCAGTGACCCGAACTATAACGTCTAGGATACTGGGCAAAACGAAATAGTTCACCCAATTTTGGTTTTCTTGCAAACTTTAGTATTACCTAGTCTAATGAATTGATGCTATAACTTTCCTTTGACTATGTTTACTACATTTAATGATCTACCAATATCCCCTTTAAAATTATGTAATATTCACTGCTTTCAAGGGAATGGTCTCACCATCAGTCTACCGCGTTTTTCAAAAATCGGCCAGAGACGTCGATTAGGTTTGGGGAAAGAAATGTTTTGCAATTTTTTCCATTGCTTGGTTTTATAAAATGAGTTCTATTTTATCTTTTTGATATTTACTTAAAAGTTTTACTTGACCAAAACATTCTGCCAGCTGTTCCGCTCTGGTCGGTCTGTGAACTCTCCACCGCGGAATTATCTTTTCATTATTCTCACCCGTCATAGAAGGCTTATATGTCAATATTGTGTAACTGGCAGGTCCGTCACCTTGGGGTGAAAATCTAAATTTATTTCCAGTGATACCTAAATTTCGTAAATTAGATGTTGAACAATTAGCAAACCCACTTTGGAATTGAGCTTTTAATAAATATTTCTGATAGAAATCTGTTCCATCAATGGATTTCATAGCTTGACAAACGTCTGGTTGTGGTGATTGTCTAGTGATCCAAGAATGTTCAATTGAATCTTGCGGACACACATCTTGCTTCATTCTCTGAAATTCATTTAATATCAGTTAATCTTTCAACGTCTGTATCCAAAACTAGGCTTCTGGCGCTGTATCGTGCAGACGAACGATGTTAGATTAAAAGGACTGTAATTTAAATAAAAAACTCCTATTCCACGGAATTTCCATTTCTTTTTATACAACACCTTGCTCCAGGATAGTGAGCTAGAAGCCTAGCTCTTGATTTAGACTTTAGTATAGACTAAAACTAACCTGTAGTGCATGGGCTATAGCATAAACTGCATCTATAACAAATTGTACTTTATCGTCGGTGGTGAAGCTCTCTCTGGTTTGTCGCTGCTCTTCACACCTTGCAAACTCATATAGACTGATGGCATCTCATTAAACTTACTTATTCTGGTTACTATCCTTTGCTAAGTCAAACTTGCAGTTATACTTAACCATCCACAATTCGCGTAACCATTTGTTACGGGCGAATTCCTCGGTTCCAGGGTGGAGATTTAGAAAGTACTGAATATTATACTCATAACCTTAAAACAATAGAAAAAACCTCTTCAAATGACGGAACCCTCTGTGAAGAAAGAGAAAGCACAAGAGCACCTTCGGCAGCAAGCCTGTTCTGTCCTTGCGTATATTTTTCATTGTTTCTATCCCAACTTTCCGAAGCCATCCTTAAGAAACAAAATATGCCTTAAAATAAAACAGACAATATACCAAATAATTTTCTTTTTTGGATTGTCACCATAAATCTTCATTCGTTCGACTGTTTGTTTGAGCAACTCAGGAATATATTCGGTTCCAACGAAAAGAATGACCACTTGAGCTCCGACCTGCTTGTCAACTTGTAATCTGTAATTTTGAAGTTAAATATAGTAGGGATTATCTTTTATTATCTCTTCTTAGAATAATACAACTCATTAATTATAGTAAGAAAACAGTTCAATATATAGTATGTAAGAAGAGCTAATGTTTCCAGCTCAGTATCTTGGAATAGCAGCAGTGCCAATTAAAAATGAAAGGGAAATTGATGAATTCCTTTTTCAAGTATTGGTTTTTTCTTACTCACTTTTTCACAAGATTGTCAATGGACTCCACAAAACTTTCTCGCTTGTTCTGTATTCTTTCTTCTATAGCTATGCAAATTCCCTTCTTGCGGGCTTCTTTTTTAAAGGCATCGGCTCCTAAAGATATTTTACAGTACATATATAACTCAGTCTATCCAAGAATACTATAGTTTTCAAACTAGGGACCTATTGCATTTTACTCTAGTCTAAATCCAGAGCTAGGTTTCCAGCGCAGTATTATGAGGGCCAGCGGTGTTAAATATAAATGAATGTACTTTAGAAGAAAATCTCCCATTCCTTCGATTTTCATTCATATGTGATACCACCTTTCTCCAGAATACTGCACTTGCTCTTGCAATGGAAGACATCTTAATTACCTAGTTCTCCATATTCATCAGCCGAATAGACTAATGACACGTATGTCCATTTGAAGCGAACCGCAATTTCAGCCATTGCCATAGCTTGATAGTCGTCCGATGGAACAGTTCTGGATATTGAATTGGTTTAGAAATATTTATAATGCAGACAATAGACGATAATCCTACTTTTTCCTGGTTCAGGGCAATTATAGTCGAACTTGGTGAGAACAGAGAACTATGAGTTTAGTAAATGGTGAAAGTTTTTACCTGGCAAAGAATTCGAACCGATTTTTGTCCGACAAATCAGCATTAGTACTTGCGGGGCTAACTTGTGCTATTCGAAACAATCGAAGAAGATTTGCTACCTAGAGTAGATATTTTATCTGTTGCCAGAGGTTGTTATTCTACCTGGACAGATACAGAACTATAAGAGCCGCCTACGACAGCAACCACATTCTTTCGCTGGGTGGTCAATCGGGAACGCGGTTCAGTTCCATCGCTAAATACAACTCTTGTTAGTACAGACTACTTATCGGGCGAACCATTTACAAAATCAATTCAAATCTAAAGTGTTTTCCAGTTATATGTTTAACTGGTGCATAATTTTTTATGAAAGTCTAGTTTGGTTTATTTATACACATACCTGCAAACATAATCAGCGGCTTCTGAGGAGCCAATCATATCACGTACAAAATCTAAACTCTGATTAAGTGCGTAGGCTGGATTCGAACAAGAATCAAGAATCAATGCACCCTATAGAGATATAAATTCCAAATGTAACTTATTTACGGCTTACGAGTTTGTATCCATTGAGAAAATCTTTTTGTTTATTAATGGCATCTATAGCATACAACATTGCTTCCACACGGTGAACACCTCTAAAAAGTAAATTGTGTTTTTGTTATTGGTAGTTCATTTGAAAACTGTACCACCTAATGTTACTTTTATCTTGATTGCCGGCAATGATTCGCTGAATATGTTTGTTTTACTTAATTAAACTAATATAAACACCTTATTCAAAAGTATTATGTATGTAAATTATTATAAAACCTCCAATTTATTGAAATGTATTCGGTGACCAACCTGGTTTCGGCAATATCTCCACAAGGTTCTTCCAGGTTTCCTGACTGAGCATGAACTGGAAACACTCCCCCGAGTATTAAATCACCCGCTATTTTTATCTGTCGCACCTTAACAATAAACATTATAGTTTACTACTAAGGTGAGAAATGATAATTACCTTAGCAGTTGGCGTCAGATCTCTCTCATCACTTACTGTCTTAAATTACAGAGTTAATAAAGCTGTTACACTAATAATCTACCTGGGCGGCCATGTTAACATTAGCCAGAATATGAGTCGCCAATGCAAGAATTGAAAACATTAAATAAATATGGTACTGAAAAAGTAGAATAAGATACAAAATCTGTATCATTTGTTTGTTGATTAAACTTCTTTGTTAAAAACATTATAGACAATAATCATTCTATTTTTCGAAACTGTCATACCATAACTATGTGAGGAGAATATTTGTTCTTGAAGTCTACAGTTGTAAGTTGATTAACTGCAAACGACAAATGGGTGTGTTAGCCTTTTCTACCTAATGAGAGTAAAAAGCAGTAGAAATTTGATATGTTTCAATCTAATGAGCTGTATGGTATCATAGACGGCAAGTATCCTAACCGCACATATAATGAAAAACGTCATGCAAACTAGATTCCAAATATTTGACAAGCTATTAGAAATCCGATTTCATGGGTATACTTTTATAAGTCATTTTAGAAGTGTTTGAAGGTTTTTCAGCAGCTATACCGATTAAAAAGGGCTTGTTCAGGTGTTCACTGTTAATATTGTAACTTTGAATGTGGATGAAAATTATATGACCGGTTGAAATGACTAGAAATATCCCTCCTGAAACCTACCGTATACATATCACAGACAAACTGGGAGAGAGAGCAAGAGGAATGAAAATATTTTTCATCTGACTCGAAATCTCTATGGTGGTAATTTAGCTGTTTAAATGTACAAAAAATAATGAGATGGGAAAAATAATCAACTGTGATAAAGAACGACGAATTAAAGAGACAAAAAACATGGCTCGCGTATTTGATGAATACCCCCCCCCCCACATCCATTCACTTCATTATTTCTTTACATTCTAAAAATATTATTCATTCCTTTTGGAACTAACCTTGAAAACAGCTATCTATCTATTCAAAGCAATATTCACATAGATTACTCTGCAACCAATGAGTTAACAAAAAGTAACACTTCAAAATAGTTATAAATAGGCAAAGAAGTGAACATATAACTAATGTGACTTCGAAGTAGAGGGTGGTCCTCCTTCCGGAGGGGCTTATTTTGTTTGTTGTTGATACATTTTGCATTTAGGCCACCTTTCATTTTAATATTTTTATGTGTGACCATATATTTGAAGACAACATGTGAGGCGGAAATATGACCCTTCTACACACACAAAACCAATGATAGTCGAATCGCGATTCAGTCAACGCGCAGCCGCGGTTATCCCTATTTATTTAAAAATCCCAAATCCCACCTCTTGTAAAACCCCCGGCATTTTCGTTGAGGTGGGAATTTCGGCTTACAATTAGCATTTAGTAGCAGTACGGAGAAATTGGAAATATTTGCAATATAAAAACAATTACGACTATAAAAAAATGAATACCTTGCATGAAATAGATTAATATAAATATAATAATACACTTATATGAATGAAGCTCATGCTACTGTTAAAAGAAAAGTAGATGCATCCCTTTTGGCCCATATTAAGGTGGATTGTTCAATATTACAATGGTTTTACTTTGGAAGTGAATGAGGAGCAGACTACTCAGTTTTCACACGGGTATAAATTATCTCCCCAGAAGACCTCACAACAAGGAAAACAGCTAAAACCAGATATTTGCTATTCAAAGCGGAAAATATAGCATTGTAAATTTTTTGTGGGCAAAGCAGCATACCGCCTGCAAAATAGACATCAAATATAAATATACCTACACGGTATTTCGGTTTTGTCGTACGTAACAAAATTGATTGAAGTCCAAAAAATAACAAGTTGAAGGCTGTCATTTGTAATTTTGTTAGTGAACATTGTCTATGAAGACCAAAACTCTGCCATTATTCTGGGGAAAAAATAATCTGGCTCCGGTAAATATAGGTTTTGCGAAGGTCTTACTGAGAATCGCAAAGCCTACAAAAAGAAAAAAGGGAAATACAATAGGTATTCTCTCTATTTTTGCTATTTTCCTTTGAAAAACTCTCGACTAGAACTGGGTAGAGGTGAATATCGCATTCAGTGAAGCAGTTGTAAAGATGGAAGCGAGCTGGCCGTTTTAGGATTTGGACAACACAAGTCGCAACGTCGCAAATTTGAATTTAATTTAAGCAAATCTGACGGGAAGGTCTCTCGAAGCTATGGGAGCTCTCTTTATTCGAGTTGTTTGGCTGGGTGGTCCTACCCCACGTGCGGAGCCTTCCAAATTCTATAAGTCAATTTTCTCACACAGCGTCTTTGATGTGATGCACGAAATCAGAAAAGGGAATAATTCACGAATATGAAGAACTTGCGCCGACTATATTTAGCTAGCTCAGATCAAAAATCTAATTGGAACTATCAGAAACGGTTATATCATTCTGGAAACATGTAATGCTTGATAATGGCCCTTCAGTGGCCTTTCTAGGTCAGTGAATGAATGAGCCATACACGTTAAATTAGCTTAGTTGCTTTCGGTGCAACCTCCACGGCACAAGAGTAACGCAGTTGATAACTAATCCGGCATCCTTAGACCTGCGTTGTATATTAAACCGTCTCAGCATTGAGATCATATAAATTGTTTCTAATGAACAATTCCGGAACCGTTTGAGAACTGCCAATATGCATATGCGGGTGAGCTTTTTCGTGGACATTCAAGTAGTTCAGCAAATAAAAAGGTATACCTCTCAAATGTTTGTCTTTAATTAAGAAATTCACACGTCTCAGTTGTATCGGTGCTCAATACACAGTTGAGGGCCTCTCAATTACAAGGGGCTTTTGGTCGTCTATTAGTTTGGAAAACAATAAAGATTACTTTGTTAAAGGTGGGAAATGTTATTGCATTATGCAAAAAACGACTAAAAACTTGAAAAGTTTTATTCAATAATTTTGATTTCCTCTTGTTCGCAGTGAGAAGGCTAATGCGTTTGTTTATCCATTTGTAGAAAACTGATGGTTATTTAAACGACTAAGCCACGCTACCTTCTGATAATAGAAACTCCTTTTTCAAAGGTTTTTCTCCTATATTGGTAAACGTAGTAAAAATGGGTGAGAATGGTGTACAGCTAAAAAGAGGTAAATTCTTACTTAATCTTTGCAAATATATTCTACTAGATTCACTATGCAGTGTTATAGCTTAAGTAATTCCAGAGAATTGCTAAAAACGCATGGATAAATATTATTATTTTATCTTTTCTGAATGTGGACGACTTTAGTGCAGATTAACCTGATCAATTCAATGCTTAGAGGTTGTATAGGTTATTGCCCAGGCTTACCTCTTTAAAGGAACGGGTGCGATTTATAAAGTTGTACGTGGTAAATTAATAGAAAGCGCTTCCACTTTCGTCTGTGAGCCATTCAAATTCGTCACTTGAAGTGCATCGCGCCAGATTAACAAAATTCAAATGAGAAAGTTTGGCATTTTAATAAGCTACTAGACGAGCGAATTTTAGAGGAATCTCGAGTTAAAAGGCCTCAGTGCTAGAAAGTTCGCAGAAAGTTCGCAGAAAGTTCGCAGAAAGTTCGCAGAAAGGAAAACGGTCAAAGATAGTTTTTTCTATGATAGTATATTATAATATATTTTTTCTAAATAATTTGTACAATTAGATGATGATATAGTCATTCTCAACAGAAAAATCCAGTTTGTAATTTGGACGAAATAGTAGAGATGAGAAAGTAATGCAAGTGCGATGTTAGCTGAAGAGCATTGATGAAGTGGCAAAGCGGTAATGCTGTGAAGTCGGAGGAAAAGGACCACACACGCAGATTTGCATAGAATCAGGGGTGGCTTATTTCTTCACAAAGTAACCTTACACCTGACACTTTTTGTTCTTATTATAAAGAATGGAGGCAAAAATAAGCGTTCTTCTCTCAGAATTCATATCAAACAAGACAAATTGAAGTAATTTCGAGGTAAATTACAAGTTAGACTGCATAGCTGTGATTATCGTGGTTGCAGATACTTGGAAGTACAATTCTGTTTTCAAATGGCTAATGTAGTTGTATATATAATATTCTTCGCTTGAAACTACAATATTTTGTCTTTTGTGGTTCTGAATGTAGTTACGTTGCTGGCAGATACGTTTACAATAGTAGATTAAGCGAAATAAGTTATAGACATTGCGTGGGGTGGAACAACGATCGATGGTGCACCGGTAAATTTGTAGCTGATATGAATGTATGATACATGATCCCGTGAAAACCCTTTCTACTTTACTTTATTTTCTTTCGAACCGAATATATACATACAGTACTAACATAGTGGTTTTTCCTTCGTTTGTTAAATTTGACAATAATTATATTATTTGCCACCTCGAACCGAAAGTGCAATAGGTTGTAGTGTAACCGGACATTTTCACCAAGATTAAACTGAATTTGTATGCAAAGTCGAAATTTCCGAATCAGCACACTCACATTGACGGTGATGGGAACATCACTAGTCGTAGGATTGTCTAAGTTAGTTATAGAAACGTGCGCCGACCCGGCCCGGCCAGTGAAATCCCCACCCTTGTTCTACAGTTATACTTTCTCACATTCTATGTTTGTAAGTGATCTAGGGGACAGGCATTACCATGTGTTTCTTTGTCTCGTTTGCGACTCAACATCATGACAGACCGGTGCCTCACATTTTTGTCAGCTAGTTGGTGTACAACTCATCAAAGTACACATCAATTACCAAATAGATCGGCTGTTTTCCTCATTAAATTGCCTTTTAATCATATATGTTCACTGTAATTCCCATTCCCAAGAACTTTCTCTACCTATGAGATTATTATAAAAAGTATAGGTTTATTAACCACAAGACGCATGCAATCTTCAATAATGGAATAACTGAATCAGTTTGATTGCTCTTTTACCAACAAAATACTAAAGCAACGTGGTCTATCGCAGTTCTCACAACCGATTGAATTGTTATGAATTGTTATTGATTTTTTATGTTATTCATTAGATGACGTAAATAACAGATGAATATTCATAGCCTTTCGATCAGTACCTACTGTTATTAGTTTTTACATTGCTTAACGGACTTTTAATTAATTGGCTTATTAGGATTAGAATTTCTCTCATTACCGATTAGTTGTGTTCAGTTAGGTGCAGTACAAAGCCGTTATCACAAAAAAAGTTTCGAAATAGGTGCATTTTGATCGCGTACAGTTGGTTGGTTCCATTGTTGCTGCTGGAACGGGAAAATTAAATGTTTGACCAATAAAATTGATATTCCTTACTGATGGACAAGTTCAAGTAACCAAGTAAAATACTGAGACCCCCAATACGAATATAAAGTTTAGCTGCTTAGCGAGTTCAGATACAGTATATCTCAGTTTTTTCTGTTGACTCCACAAACAGGATTTATCAAAAATATATTATGTCCCCGATCTTTGCTTTGCCAGAACTATTTGCAGATTGGCAAATTTCAGCTTTGCTAATATTTGGTATATTGGTATCAATATATTCAAGTTAGCCTAGTGATTGACTGAAGCAAACGAGTGTCAGAACTAATAATCCTTTAATAGTATGTCGAATGTTCCATTTGTGTGTGGTTTTGTTCGAGCCAATCTGTATAATCAGCAGATCAACTTGAGTTTCGCAAAATATGTATTGTTTTTGTTGAAAGAACTATGATTCATGTTTTTCGCTCGGCATATCTCAGCTCCCCAGCCGCTACATTTCTACAAGACAATATTTCTTACATACCATTCCCACTTGCGAAAACTGAAAAGAAAGTGCTTTTATACGAACTACCGCCGTTCTTGTCCAATTTCCTTTTATTTAGTTTTATGGATGATTTCATTCTTAAATAATACTTTATTTTCAGGTAATTATGTCTTACTTTGAATGCTTCCAGCCCCCTTATCCACCCTATCAGTTCTCACAAACAAATTATGATCCTCGAAATACAGCATCAATACAGGACTATTCGGTATTTCAAGATTTCTTCCAACCACCTCAACCGACAATAATTAGTTCCTGCTGTAGTGATCAGGCAACTACTTCACTACATTCAAACAGGTAACTACATTTAGGCTATTTCTTTATTAATTCTTTTATTTTCTAGTTAACATAGTTAATATAATTTCATATATTGTTAAAATTCAGGTTTTACTTCATATTATTTATGTACAAAAAGAAAAAGAGGCTTGGAAGTATATCGAAATTAAACATTTGCGCGATTCTTTCTTATTTATTTTTTATATTCATGTAAAGTCAATATTTATAGAATACTAATGTTCGGAATTTAAAAAAAAAACCAAAAAAAAAATAGTGAAATAGACCTTTGTCTCTCAGGCGGGAAGTGTTTTCGTTAGTGTGGTTATTGATTTCCCCACAGAGGTAACTAGGCGCGTTCATGGAACTGTTCTTTATTTATTTTCTGTTGAAAATGTTCTATCTGGCGTTATACTTTAATACTTGTACAACTTGTTGATTATGCTGTCCTAGCAATAATATTGAATTATGTAAATAAGGTTATAAAAGAGTCTTTATTGCAACTATTATCTTTTTTTCTTAAATACTTTATTTAGGTATGAATCAGTAGAGATGGTGCTAAAAAAGTCGTCAAGTGTATGCTCATGGCATCAAAAGCCCCAAGAGAAGAGAAATTTAAGAGGTCGTTCGAAAAAATTAGGTATTTCCCCTGATTATATTCTTACATAATTGTTTTTGAGGCGCACCTGATGTATATCCACTTATTCCTCGACAACACGAGGAAATGCTTTGTCATAAAAGAATTACTCAAGGATACATGGTGGGACATTTCAAAAGATTGACATTTTGTTAATTAATATGTTTGTATAATATGGTTTACTCTTACTATATTTTTTGTAGTCCCTGATTAAGTTACTAATGTCAGGTTTTAGTTGACGCAAACTCTCTACGAACATGAATCGTTGGTATACAAAAGTAACTCTGCTAAATTGTCACGATTGGATGAATGTTTGGGTCGTTCTGCATCACTGTTAGCTCATGTAAGTACTTTTTAACGTTCTGTTGTTCAAATATATCAGCTGCAATATATTAATTAACTAGCAGTACTGTACTTCAGGCACAGTATCGTCATCGAGATTTAGCCTTCTCCAGTTATGAACGAGAGAGAAAAAAAAATCGGGAGCAGTGCAACGCAATGATAACTCCTCCAGCCCCGGTAAGTCTTCCGTTATTCTGAAATTATTCTTTTCTTAAATCTGAATTGTAGACTGTTCAGCATCGGCTGAAGGAACGCTCTCAGTGGTTCACAGAACTCGCACAAGGAAAACCACTGAGTAAATTGGCAAGAAAGATTCCACATTTCAGGAAAAAGGAGGAATTTTTTGACTATTGTGTATCTTATAAGTCAGTATATATGTATACGAAGCCCATATTACCCATGATTATTTTCAGAATACGCCCAACGAGAGTACTTTGGCTTTTTAAAATTCATGCTAATATTTCATCTAATGCTCAAGCTAAACAGAAGAAAGCTGGGGTAGACAGTACTATTAGTAAGTTTTACCGTTCTTCTCCAAATTATAATTCATTAATTATTACAACTGCTATATTGTCTTTTTGCAGACAAGCCTTACTATTATCATTCCCGTTTAGTAAATGCATATCGCGAGATTTTTGAAAATCAATTGTCTGATATGCTAAAGCAAATGTCGACGGAGCCGGAACTAGCCAGATCATATACCTATAAAGAGAAATGGCCTTATTTAATGTGCCTAACAAAAAAAGCAATTGAAGTGAGTGTAAAACCTTTTTCTACTCTTATTAGGATAATACGTTTTAATATGTTAAAACTTTGTTCTGAATATGTATGTTTGTTTGATGTTTTTGTATTTTTTGGTTACAATTTATTTTAACATGTCAGATCTATATAGATATGTAATTTATATTTCAGGATGGTGTAATTGATAAACAGGAATTCGTTAATAATGTTTGTGATCCATTTACTACATTTTTCCTTACTAGAGATAATCCTGCTTATAATAACCCAGCGCTGCTTAGGTTGGTACATATATAGTATTTAAAGTCTTACTTTTACTTCAGAATGTTTTTATTGATGATTTCTAATTACATGCGATATTTTACAATGAATGTTATTATCGCGAGACGATGTGCCTACATGCTTTCAATGAAACTACGCTTAATGAAGGTGAGAACTCAACAATAGCAATAATGGTTTAGTTCTTCGTAAGTATATCTGACAAATTATTAAGATTTAAAAGTACAATTTTTTAAATTTCCCATTAAGGAAGAATTTGACTTGAAGAAAATTGTATCAGAAGAGGCTGAGACAGTTGACAACTCGCAAACCTCCCCTGAAGCAGAAAATGCAATAAAATCAGAAAACGCTGAAGAAGAGCAGTTAGTTGTCGATAGGTCAATATCTCATTTCTAATGTTCTAGAAGTGATAAGAAACCTGAATATATAAACTCTTACCACGAAATGATCCAGGAATGTAAAGCACAGCGAAGTAACATATATCTAATGACAGCTTTTCTTCATACTCTAGTCACTGATGCACCTGCAGCAATGGTTTGGAATAAGTATAAGGTTTGTGACGTATTACCGAAGTTACCACAAGACCATTTTAGGTGACATCCGATAGACAACCACCTATTATTTCGCAATTATGTGGATCTCCTCTGGATCTTTTACCTTGCCCGGTTTATGACCTCCCAATACCTCCAGGTATTTTCGCAAGTAGGATCAGGTTAATGTTTTATTGCAGATTGTAATAAATTTCTTGCAATCGTCAAAGCTCGAACCCAGGAAATAATGAGAAGAAGTATAGCCGTTGAGGAGCACTGGTTTCTTCGGCAAAAGGATGCAAATGTTTTTTGTGAGTTTTCTGTTGCACTCCTGTCGTTGAAAGGACGATATACTCGAAAATTTACTATTTTTGTTGTTAGCTTTTGTAAATCTGACTGAAAAGTTATTAAAAATAATATAGATAGTTGAAGAATTGAATATAAGCTTAAGTTTTTGACAATACTTTGTTGAATTTTTCACTTTAAATTTGGGTTTCTGTAGACAGTTTACAGGTGTATCGACTAAGACGAAGAGAAAATTTATAGACAATTTTGAGTGTTCCGTGCTTGTTCTAACCTAATTACGCATATAGAATATTCAGACATATTTGTTGGGTTAAAGACTAATTGACAATCAGTTTTTGTTTTATTTTAGCAAAACGTATCGACTTGTGTCTAGATGTAATTGGCTTTCTGGATTCTTTGGACTTTAAAGAAAAGGGTGTATTTGAAGCAGCTGCAACTCGTCTATTCGACTCCAAAACAAGAGTACCCCATGCTCTCATTTTCAAGTATAATAAATACTCAGGCCTAAACAGCAAAGAATTTCAGGATCAAATTAATGTTTCATTGGGCGGTTACTTCTGAACGAGAAGGTTCCCATAGAGCGATAGTTATTTGTAAGGTAGGCAAAATATTTTAGCAACTGTGAATCATTTACTTTCAAGATTCTCAAAACACATATGAACAAAAAGCAGAAGATCCTTCGCGAGAATGATGTGCAAGCACTCATAGATATGTATTTCAATATGGATTCTCCAAAAGTGAGAAATTACTGACAAAGTCATTTTAATATTTTCTATTTTAGGAGACTTCTAAAAAATATGATGAGGAATTTGGTAACCTTATTGCACTGTTTAACGAATTGATCCGGCAGAAAATTTTTAATCATGATCAATTTGTTAAACAGATGATTGCCGAGAACGGTGCCGATGTACAGAAGCCGCTCTGTAGCAAATTCACTGGCCCTGTGTACAAGTCATCGGTAGATAATGGAGACGTAAGCGAATTGTCTTTTTGTAAATGTTAAAACTATTATTTTAGATGATGTTCGCTAATTCAGATGTTCCCGCACAGCCGACTCCTTTAATTCAACCTTTTCCCGAAGTCAAAGACGAGCATTTCAACCCAAGTCTTTGGTACAAGGAGAAAATTCTTCTACAGGTAATACAAACTGTTTGAACTTTTAAAGTATCTGTTTTAGGTTCCACTTCCGCAAACGGAAGAATATCGAAGTGCTGCGAACCAGAGGAATATGATTGTCTACGGAATGGCCACGAGTAGAGAAAATCACAATAGCGATCTCAAGAAGGTGAACATCTTTTTTGAAATTATTTCGTTATTTGTTTTTGAACTTTCTATATATAGTAACTACTTTATAACTTTCTATATATAGGTCGTTTTTCGATAAATTTTTTTCGTATATTCCAAGTTTTCTTAAAAACAAAGTAGACAAATTTAGATTTTTGCTATATTTTTTTTACAAATAATCCTTTAATTATCGAAAAAACTTGAAAAAAGTTCACTAACACGTCCAATATTAACCCATTTTTTCCAGATTGCCCGCGAAATTTGCAAAATATGGCAAAAGAAAATCTATGTCGATCTATTGGTTAATGAAAACAAAGTTTTCAATCCACATCGGATTGCGGCTCAGAAAATAGACGATCTTCTTTTAAAGTTTAGGTAGTCTTACGGTTTGCTTGTTTTTGACATTTATTATTGTAGGGCACAAACATATTATGATCAAGTTGTCATTTGCGGATGGTGTACGGAAAACTATGTAGATATGATATGGGATTTCATAAATGGCGAATCAACTATATTACCATCAATGGAAGGGTTAGACTTGCTTTGTGGAATGTTTGAATCTGCACAGTACATATATGGCATTTTTGAGTTATGCGTCGCGGTATGTAGTTCATTTTTGACTAAGGAACACACTTGTTTTAGGTACTTCCTCTACTACCCCAAGTTGAAAAAGTAGTTCACCATCTTATCAGTGAAATAATACCCGGTTCCTTATCCTCACAATTGGCATATGTCTTTGTGAGCTATCTTAGCAAACATTGGATTGCTTACTTGAACTGCGGTCTGGCTCCCACAATAACGAACTAGTTAGTATATGAATACCATAGAAGTATATCCTTTTTTCAGTCTATACAACGTTGTAGAAAAGTATCTCCTATGCGAGGAATATCCTGCCACCTGCTGGAGCAGAGTAGTTTCTGCTTTTGTTTTTCATTCCAAGTTTCAACTGAAGCAGAGTGGAGTATGTCTTCATTTTGTGTAATCCAGTTATATTTCTTTTGCAGTTGACAATTTCAAAAATACGCGGCAAAGCACATAATTTCGAAAAGACATTCACCTTCGGAAGTAACGATGCGGCGCCCCATTCGCAACGATATCGCTACAATTCTCAGTTTTTCAAGGATGTTCTAGAGCTGACTAGACCGTAAGTCGGATTCTAAGAAGGCACTATGAATAAAACTTTAGGAACCTGTTTTCATATCATGAATATAAGAAGCGGCTGCCATCGTTCGACATTATCGACAACCGATACTCGTTTGTGATAAATAGTTTCGTTGCTGCCCAGGTACATAATTATGCCCCGTTAACCGCTTGAAGTCACTTTTAGAAATTTGGTAGAGATTTTGATCGTCTTTCTCATATGTCGGTTTTATGTGGACACCTCAGTGCACAAGTTCCCCAATTAGCGGATTACTGGGTACTACAATATTTAGTTCACATTATCAACTGAATGTTCAGATCGCTGCCGTCAAAGTTTTATGTGGTCAAGGACACTCCAGTACTGGTTCATTTTCGGAGCTTTTACATGAAATTAATGTAGGTAGCTTTAATAATTTTGTTAACTATGTTTTTCAGGTAAAAGACTGTTCAAATCACTACCCGCTTGCCACATTTATAATGCTTCTCGCTTCAAAGTATGCATTCAATACGTCAACTTTGATAAACGAAATTCTGGGCGTACTTTTAAACATGCAGAGATATACATGTAAGTGTTTAAATCTTCGATGCTTAATTTTGAATTTCTTTTTTTAGCATCAAATAGAGACGTTAATGATTACGAACCAGGTGTTTGCCTGGCTCTTCAAATTTTGGCTTGTATTAGTTGTGGAACGGATGAACCATATCTAGGTTAGTTAAATTCTATTACAAATTAATGTCGTTTCCCACTTTGAAAAGAAAACATATTTCAGTTGCCAAAAACTATAAAGGATTCCAAGAAAAAGTGAAGCTGATTCCAACAACCGCCGATGAAAGAATTCTTGCAATGATGCATAACTGCGAGCTGGACCACATTACGTTTCCTATGCTTAGTAACATTTGTATTTTGCAAGACCTTCTCAGAACTCGTGTTAGAGATTTAGAGTAAGTAAAAGATATGGTCTTACCATGTTTACAATAACTATTTCAGCCTTTTACTAGAGCCATATGTAGAAAATACAATGTATCGGAGAGAATACCTTCCGATAATAGTCAAAACTGTATTGGCAGCCATTTGCGAACAAGAATGGGTTACAGCATTTATGGACGATGTAGTAAAGTCGAAAAACATGGAGGCATTCAACCATGATCGATTAAAACAAAACTGTTTGGTACGTAGTTTTACGAATAGAATAAAATATAATAGAATAATTTATTTTTTAGCGAGTCCATTAAAACAACGAAAAAGAAATCTACAAGTTATATAGGTGTTTATTGATATGTTTAGGGTCAGCAGTTGCTTCGTATGGGTTTACGCAGAAAATCAGAACGTAATATAATAAGCGAACTGACCAACTGTGACTCGAAGAAGATGTTGATTGACAAACTTCTAGCCGCCATGAATATTTGGAATTTCCGGGCCACTTTATTTGATCTGAAACTTATGATTAAAGAGGTGAGCTTACAAATAGCATCAAAATATGAAATGTTTATCTTTTTTCAATTGTTTTAAATAAATTACATAGAATTTTAGATATCTCCGGACGGCGTTCAAAAGCATCTTAATCAGAGTGCAATAGCTGCGGATGCACTACTTGGTGAAATAGGAAAAGCTTGCCGAGATCTTTTCACTTTTGCTTACAAAGACGGAGTACAGCTGTCTGATGCACCTGATGCAATGGTACGCGGTGTCCTATATGCAGGAATATAAACTATCCATGCATGTTATCTACGTTCAATAGTTTTGCATAGTTTCTTTTAAATTATATTTTAGGACAAACTGAGACTACCATTAAGAGAAGTTACAAAATATTGGCTTGTAGCTCCATTAGTTCGGTGGTGCCCGGAACTAAACAATGTCCCATCAAGTTTTCATCAGTCAACTAGCGTTTGTGGGAAAGTTCTCAAGGAGGCAGGAAGCATGCTAGATGCAACAATGAGTAATGGCGAATTCTCAGTCGAAAGACACGCGCAAGGGTTAGAGTTATCATTTAATAACAATTTATAATACTATTCTAGATCTTGGTTGCTTACCCAGCAGTCGTTTATAAATTTGATTCTATCGTGTACTAAAGTGGAACAAAAGAATAATGGGGCTAGCAAAGAAATGCTTATAGTCTCGTTGCACAAACAAATACAAGACTACGTTAACAAGACAAAAGAAGTAAGTATTGCTTTAATAATTATAGTATATTGTTATTCAAGGATCCAACCCGTTTGTACTTGGATAAGTACCTACCTGAAAGGGAAGGTGTCTTATTAAGGCTGTCGTTAGTGGGAGGTATATTCCCGTTAATTTGTTGTCCCGGCCAGAGCGAAAACTGGGCGCTACTTCTCTTCCAATTAATGTTACATGGTATTGTATCACATGATCAAGAAAGGTATAATATTTAATAGTTACAAATGATTGGTCTACTTTAGGGTAATGTATGATACAATATACGATATGCTCTCAACATTGATGTTGTGGACACTTATAGACGAAAAGAACCAGACTACTACTCAAGCAGAAGCTGGTGAAATAAGGCATCGGTGGCCTACCTATGTCGCAATTATTAAAAAGCTTAAGGTTTGTTATCGACATTGGATTTATAACGTGCTGGTTTAAGAAGGAGTTACCGGAAAGTAGAATTACTGGTAGTATTCGTCATCTGCATCAGTTCTTCTCAATTTCAAAACGTTCAAAACCGATCATATGCTGTGAGCCATATGGTACCCTTCCTGCTCCAGCAAGTATTTTACCGGCAAGGGTAAGTGTATTTAGTAACAGTCATATTTCTTTTTACAGCCCCAACGCCCGACTATCAACACAAGTGTTGGTCTCCGCCATGGACGCCTCGCTTTGCAAGCCACAGAAAAAATCCGACTGTATACATTCGATATGGTTCCCGCCTACTATCCGGATCCTCAAAAAGCTGGAGCCTGGAGGTGGAGCATGTACCAGGTTTTGTTCAACGGAATTACAAGAAAACTAGTAAAGATTTTAGCCTCTGAGAAGTCACTGGTTTCCATCCCTACCTCATCGCCTTATAGAAAAGTACATACAGCATAAGCACATCACTGAGTTCACCAGACCTCCGGCGGTTTGTCCTTCATAAATTCAGAATATATAATCTACTTTTAGTATATTCACTCTGAAAATATGCCGACGGATCCATTTTTGACAGCACCAGCAATTGAGATAACTGGAGAACCTGTTAGCACTACAACTGCCACTACGTCATCTACCACTACATCGGTAAGGAAATTTAGAAGCAATTATTCAAGTAATCTCAAAATAGGTTACAAATAGTGTAGCCGGATCACCGAGTAAGGACGACGCAACGAAAGACAAATCGGAAGACACCGGCCCAACAACTGCATCCCCGAAACTGCGCACGCCCAAGAAAGAGGTAACCACAGTTATTTTTAAAAATATATACTTGAAATACCTATTCGCTAGTTATATTGGATTCATACACTACGTTACAGGAACCAATGGAAATTGGACCCGGCGAACAGGGCCCGGAAATTATTCCCGTGTCTACTACTCCGGACATTAAACCAGGTTGGTTTATCTGTTGTTAGTTTTTTTTTCAGTTGGAAAGCATTCTTATTCTTACCACCATAAAAGTATAATTTTTTTAAAAGTCAAACTGCTATAGAAGTCTAAATACACTCTTTAGTATTCAATTAAATATTTCAGCGCCAATTTTGCAAAAGACACCTCCAAACACAGTTTCCCCGAAGGCTGGAAGAGGGGAATATAAACTATCCATGCATGTTATCTACGTTCAATAGTTTTGCATAGTTTCTTTTAAATTATATTTTAGGACAA
>JAQGAV010000022.1:0-70111 GCA_034691345.1 Phasmarhabditis papillosa | reverse complement strand
CCCCACCCCTTGCAAATAGTTTGCCATATATAGCAGAATCTATTTCCCCGGCCACTAATTCCTTCCGTTATTTAGTTGTTTGTGTTTATTTTGTGGCAACGAGATCTTCCTCTTTACGCTCTAATTGCTCGATGTTTACCATGCAAGCAGCCGGAATGGCTGTTTGCTATTTATGCACTAAAGCTGCTAAACCCAGTGCAATCTGAGAAGACGGAAAACGGCGCACACATTTAGTACAAGTCACGTGGTTATATAAATTTTGGGATTCACAAGTTTAGGATTAGTGTAATCGTAAACTTTTCAAAAGATCATAAATATCATGATGATTTTCAAGGAAGCGACATTTTTACCAAAATGTTAGTGGAATATTATAGTCTGTAGCAAAAATGCGGAATGCGGAATAAAATTTCATTTTCCGGAATGCGGAGATCCGCACATTACTGGTCTGTAGCTAGAGCTGAGTTTCGAGCGCAGAATCCTAAGGAGGAGAGGTATTATTAAAAATGAATGTAAAATCAGTGTGTTGGAAGCCTTTTCTACATTAGTTTAATCATTTTTTTTAACACCGCGGCTCCCTTTTTTCTTTTTCTTGAAGCTAGCTGAACATAGCTCTTACAACTTCAATCGCAATTCCATTGCAACGTTACTAAATTTTCAACAAATTCCAAAAACCCCTAAATCCTTCGTTATCCTGAATTTCCTTGTTACCTGTTCATGAGTATGCTCCGTAATTGTACTAAAGTTACAAATATCACTAGAAATAATATATTCTTCAACTTGCGACGGAGAATCTATCAGTATAACGTTGTCCATTACTAAATATAATTAATAAACTTTATAAAAATAATAATAATAAAATAAAGAATAAGTTAAAACAATAGTATATGGCGATTAATACTTAATGTATTCACGCAGACAATAAAGTGTTTTAGAATTCAAGAATGAGTAAGAGATACTGAAGCTTATTGAAGGTGCAAAAGTAGTATAGCCAAAAAAGATTCGGATATATAGTCTGTCTCAAAAGCTAGGTTTCCAATGCAGTATCCTGGAAAGAGGAGGTGCTATATTTGTACTTTTGAATAATAGGGTCCCAATCCATCGCTTTTTCATTCATTTGTATAGTCTATAAAAAATAAAAACCTTACACAACACCGCGCACTGCAGTCTTTTTTTGTTATGGACTATATATCACCTTCTCCCCCAGGATACTTCGCTGGAAACAAAGGCTCCTGATACAGACTACTGGTTCAAAAGCGAATCTTACCAGCTCCTGGAGACAGAAATATTGCTCGATTTCGCTGGTTGTCAGAAAAGTTTTCTAATCTTTGGTTAGAAAACGGTGAACAATAAAGAAATTGCAACACGGAATGTCGAAATACTTTTGAAATACTCAACAATATGGGCATTTTCATTGTAAAAGTGGACTGTTTGATGGTCAAGTGGTTAACACTGTTGTCCACAAAGTGGCAAGTGGAGTGTGCATGGCACAGGTTCGAATCCCTCCGTAGCCAACAAAAAAAACTAAGTTCGGTGACGTAAGCAGAACAATACCGGCATACAATGGAAGTAGTTCAGGTTGGTCAATAAAAATGACAAGAAATTCAAGTTTCAAAAGAAATACGGTAGTTTGTAAGCAACGGCATTGAAATTTACACTGGAGTGACGAATATCGTCGGATGGTTTGAACTAGAAGTCTGGAGTAGTTGTGTAAGAGCCGAGTTATTTATTTAAGTTATTACAATACAAGTAAAGTATAAACATAAAATAAGGTTTGAGTTAACCGGCTAACGTTAGCAAACAAACTTTGGAAAGAAAACGAACCCAAGTGAGTCCGCGTGAAAATACATAGCTGCCGAAATAACTATCAGGTGTAATTTGGGTTGGAATATGAAAAATGGAAGTTGTTAGAAAACTAATCTGGTTGGAATGAGCCCCGGAATATTCATTCTAGAACGGTATCTTAGTGGACATATGTATGGGACTGACTGACTATAGCAAAATGCCTTCAAGAAGTCTAGGTTGGTTAGGAAGCTGGTGGCTCCTTACCAGTAGGTACAGTTGTGGATACTATTACCAGCCGACTAAAGAGCCCTAAAGTTAGCCCCGCCCCTAACCTGAGACCACCCTGAACTTCAGGCGAACCCAGACGGGCGATTACGGTAGGAATCACATCATCTCACGCACATCGCCCCGTCTCCGCTGCGAGACCACAAATAGAAGACCGCAGGCGATAAAAACACGAGACGCGGTGCACAATAATAGAAATTGCGACTGTATAGGGGAATAGTGAGCTGTAGTGCTGCGCGGCGAGGCGGCGGTGGTAAATAATCGCTGTAGGGCATCACGTACTCACGAATCCTGCGAGAGACTGCGAAATATTACTGTAGACCGTGGAGACGGAGAGACAAAACAGTTGGATTACAAAGGTTTCTGTATGAAATTCGAATGATTCAGAACGGAATATAGGAGAAAAAATAAATCCCGAAACAGGTTCAAAGTGAACAGACGTGAGATTCAAGGGGTTGAAAAAGTTTATAGAAGTCTGTGGTATACTATTATTATACCTGAATATGAATCAGAAGTGGCTTCCTACTTTAAAAAGAGCCCGGGCCTACTACCCCAAAAATCGGCCGAGGCCAAGGCCAGCCCGAGAAATCTTCACCACTGATATAAAATACCCTTTAAACAAGCAAACAAGTAAAGAAAAATAAAAGTAAAAGTAATTGAGGCTACATTAAAGAATAGAAATAAATTATATGCTTTTACGCTAATTAGAGAAATTTAGCGTCTCCCAATGTTTGTTGCAATGGCCGGTGTTCTCAAACGGCCGGGCCGGCCAGGAAATTTCAAATATACTCGGGCCGGTGGGCCGACGATGTACTATCCAATATTTTTTTCGTAACTATAGTTGATATATTTTCAATTTTTTTTTTTTTTTCAAGAATTTTCAATAATATGGTCGGCCTGGCCCGGAGCGCGCCGGGGCGGGCAATTTTGAGAGCCCCGGCAAGCGCTAGGTCACCATTGAAGTATAGAAGCTATATATATTTTCATAAGGTTGGAGCTACTGCTTTGTAGTATCGTCTTCCGGGAAACTTTGCGGGGCTCCGGGCGCAAGCTTTCACAAAGTTGTCTGTACGCTAATATGCAATTAATTAGATCTTCACTAGAGGTATAACATAGCGTTTAAGCAGTATCCATACCACCGTGACTGTCTCTGACTAATCGCTTCACATTCATTCATCCTTTTCTTTCATTTTCCTTTAAATGTAAACAGACGTAAAACCCACTCGTAAATGTGTTGTTTCCCCATGTTTTCAGCACCTAGCGGATTCAAATTATTGCAATTCGCGCCAATATCTGCGTACTCAAATTGCCACCGCGGTGGGCTTCGGGCGCGGTGTTGAAAAACAGCCACTTATTTGTGGTGAAATGAGACATAAGGATTAAATGTTTTCTAGTTGTTTAGTAGCTATTTAGTGCTGTAGTCGAAAAGGAAAAACAAGAAAACAAAGGGAGTCTTTGATTTAGAAGGTTTCGAGTTCGTATGACGGGAGTTTCCTATATTTGTGAAAGCGAATGAAAGACTGAGGCATAGAGTAGATCAGAGTTGGTTACTGGCCCGGCCCGGCTCGGCCCGGCCTGAAATTTTAAAACTCCAGGCCGGGCCAGGCCGAGAGCTGGTTACCGGGCCGGCCTGTGGCGGCATGAGGCGGTCTGGCCTTTAATTTTGAATCCCAGGACGGGCCGGGCCGGACCGGCCGTATAACCAACTCTGCAGTAAGTTACAGTGTAATCTAATGAAGAATATATTACACAACATTCGACATAACTTCTCCATTTGTGCTTCCTTAGAACAGAATTCCTTGAACTTCGTTTAACTGATTCGCCACGCAAACAATGAACTTTAGGCTTCATAGATGAAAATTTATCTTTTTTTCTGCAAAAAATTGCTAAATGCAGGCACCTAAGAGAAAATATAGTACAGAAGTTCACTCTTTTCAACAATATTATTAAATAAAGTATATATTCGCCGGCTACAGCGGTCATTCTCCATTCTCTGTGAGTTTAGCTGACCGGAAGTTCGCTCTGTGCTAATGTTTTCGCAGCTTAAAATGTTTTTTATGCAACATTGGCCGCAGTTTGACGTTGTATTAGAGCGCAGTAACCACATTCGTAGTCTCACTAGAGCGCAGTAACCACATTCGTAGTCTCACTAGAGCGCAGTAACCACATTCGTACTCTTATGGATCAGAAGACCTTAGCTCACTTAATATATATTATGGTTGAGCTGCCCGGCTCGTACTGAATTACGGGGAGCGCGGTTCTTCTAAAAGTAGTGGCTTACGTTCGTTAAGGCCTTCCCTTACAACTATTGTGGAGCTAGGTTATTAGCGCAGTATCCTGGAAAGAGGCATAGTCAGATTCAAAAGTAATAAGGCCCGGAATGCTGCGTATTTTGTCATTTTTATCACTGCGCCTGCTGGCATTCTACGCGCGCGGTATCAGCAGATTGCAAACTTTCGCTCTACCTTACCCAGACAAAATATTGCAACACTCCTGCTTATTAACACGGCCGTAAAACTTTTGAATCCGCCTATAGTATTAGATTAGAATGAATGTAATTCTAAAGAAAAGGCTTCCAATCCTTCAAATGTCTTTTTACATAAAACTGCTTCAACCGAGGATACTACCTTGGAAACCTAGCTCTCGAACTATATAAATATATAGAACAACCATAGCAATACTACGAGAACCTAATCATAAGATGACTTGTCAAATAACTTTGACAAAACCTGGCTGAGCCGGCCCGCCGCTCTGGAAAGTTGGAACAATAAACTTCTTGTTCATCCCGGATTCCCGGATATTCCTGTCTTCTGACCAAATATCTGTCTAATTCATTAGAAATCAAAGATTAGAAAGTGTATAAAGGAAGATGGAAGAAAACAAACAAGATGTAGAGAGGATATCAGAAGAAGGACTGCGAACAGCCGAAACAGACCTTCAAATTAGGATAGGAGGTTAGAATAAATCAGAAATAAACTAAGAGGGTAGAAACTACTTTCATAAAAAGGGATACTTTGCTTTGCTACAACCATTTTTTGAGTTCTTAGAGGTTGGTAAAAGATAAACTAAAACTTTGTAACTAAACGAAGCAGTTCAAAACTTTTGAGAAACTTTCCTCGCGAATAGAACCTACCGCGTGGTACAAGACAATTACCAACCAGAAAATACCACAGTAATACTAATTAATATTAATAAAATGGTTCAAAGCATTCCAATATAATTTCATAATATCAGTATAGCTTTAGAATCCGTGTAGTTTTCTTTCGGATTCCCAAAATAGAAAGTGTTTGTGAATCAATAGATGCGTGATGAGAGTGGTATGGTATAAGGGGCTGCGAGGACTGTGCGAATAGTAGTCGAGACTATGCAAACAGTCAGAAATGGTCTATGTAATATACACTCTAACAATAATATCCAATATAGAGAAATAATATACATAATAAAGAGTTATTTAGTAGAGATAAGGTAAATGTTCTTATATAAAGTAAGTTAAGCCACCGTCGTGATGCAAAACATCATGGCTGGGAATTTCACGGGCGGGGGCCGAAAATTCAAAAAGTCGACTGATTCAGGTGAATATTTTTGTAAATAGTATCCAAAAACATCAATAGGCAAAGATTGTAGCACAATTCATTGTTAATGCTGGAAAATAACACTGAAAACTAACTTTTTTGAAGAATATCCGCTAAAATTGTGAAATAGACAAAGGTCGACCGGGCCGGGGCCGTAAATTTGAGCCGGTTCGGGCAGGCCCGTCCGGCCTTTTCCCGGCCCTGCAAACGCATTTATTTGTATATAAAACCGCTGCAACTGATGATACTGCATGGACTGAGCGGTATTTGGTCTAAACTACGTAAAAAGATGGTAGTTTCCTTTTTGTTCTCTAACAGACCAAAGACAAACACTAAAGTGTAATAAGTAAAAATAGACTATCATGTACTATGAACAGTTGACTGAATGACTAGATGCACTATGTAGACAAATACCTTCCGGTACAGACGGTGGCTACTTGCATTTAAGTCGCACAATAATAGCAACAACTGGTAAGTGGCATCCGTGGGGATTTGCAAGAAGCTTTTGCTCCTGCAGCAAATCCAGATAATCCATCTTGGTTAGTGAAAGTATAAATTCTGATTGCTTTACAATGTCAATTATTTTTAAAGTATAAAACGTGCTTCGCAAAGGGCGAGGCTGGCCAGTTTTGTACAGTTTCTTGACTTCGGAACTTTTGCGCCTTCTCCTTTGCGCAGTCTCTTTTGCGCAGTCTCATTTGCGCAGTCTCTTTTGCGCAGTCTGGTATAAAAATCTTGAACAAGCAATCGGATCTGTTCCTTTTTGTATTTTGTATAAAGTGTAGCGTAGTTTCATCAGGAACTTTAAGAGTTGTGAGAGATGAAAAGTCATTTTGACAGTTCTTTATAAAAGTAGAGTCTATTATATTTGTAATATCATCTTTATACTACAAATAAGTAAGAATGAGAATTTTCCTAATGTCAAGAGATAAGTTAAGTTGAAAAACATAAAGATAAAGATAAAAAGGTTTCGCCCATAATTGCCGACCTTTTAAATCACAAGATATTTACATTGAACAACATCAACAAAAATGGTTAAAAGGCAACAAACATCAAAACAAAAATGTTGAAAGGGGGCATCAACCGGTCAACACATCAGAATTTTCAAGGCCAAACCGGTAGCTTTTTACAACAAGTTGGACCAAATGCTAGGCCATTTTTAAAACAGAACTTGGAAAAAGAACTTGAAATTTTCGACTTATTTGAAAAATTGCTAACTTGATAACTTGAAATTGGAATTCAATCAACATCACTGATTCCTACGAAAGCTGTGATTTTTTGCAAATCGCAATGTGCATACTTCAGTTATAACTCACCAGGGAATGGTCTCAACTTACAGTGACCATAGGTCGATAGGCGTAGCAAAAAGAAGTGTT
The DNA here is from genome assembly GCA_034691345.1 of Phasmarhabditis papillosa. NCBI lineage: Eukaryota > Metazoa > Nematoda > Chromadorea > Rhabditida > Rhabditidae > Pellioditis > Pellioditis papillosa. Next base: position 63,096 of record JAQGAV010000022.1, on the reverse strand, counting down.
TTGCCAATTTTCAAAAGCCACCGTAAATAAGTTGGGACCATTCCCTACTCAGCAATGAGCTTTTGCTGTCCTTTTAAAAGTTACCGGGTTCGTGCCAAAATTGAGGTCATCTGTAAAAAACCCATATCTATAAAGTAGTGGTCTTAGCAGTTAACAGTCACGTAGTGATCATAAATTGTTCCTTAAGAAAACCAGTAAAAACTGTGATTTCTGATATTTTGTGTGTCCTTGAAGTATAACGAATGTAACCCTACAGATTGCAAAGACTAATGATGTCATCAATGGCAGAACTAGGACAGCATATAGGTAGGAAGAACAAGGAATTATTGCATCATTTTTAAAATGGTTTAAATAAAATAATAAGTATGATTATTATTATTATTAAAATAAAGGGACCCAACGTTTGATGCGGGGTATCTTGGCGGCTCGGTGCTTTGCCTCATAAGCTAGGCTTCAGTAGCTGGAATTCAATCGAAACAAGAATACGTAACAAGAATACCCAGTTTTTTCACTCTTTACAAATACAAATACCGGAAATATCTTAGAACCTGGTATATTGCCAATTCTTCGCGCCTTTAGAATGTTTTGCATTGTTTTTTTCTACAGTATGCCGTGGGTTTGTGACAAGAATCGCTACATCGGCGCAGTTTCTTTGCGAATGACGTCTAAACCAATGAAAATCAGCGTAAAACTTCTCAGATATGATTGATAGACCAAAAATGAGAGAATATTTGAAGGCAGGAAGTGTAAAAATAGCCAGCCAAGGTCGCTAAGTAAACTGTAATCGAGTTTATTAATAATTAAAGATGACAGATAATTGATAGATGGGATTCCGGGGGTAATCTGAAGTCGGCTGTTTTGGAACAGATTCGGTGGATACGTCGGAAATTTGAAGGATTTGAAAATCTCATTAGTGGAGTGACAAGCTACAAGGATTGATAAGGGGATAAGTATAGTCTTTATCAAGAACTAAGTATCCATAACAGTATCTTAAGGAATATCTTAAGGTGCGGTGTTATATAAAAATGTATGGAAAATCGATGGATATAAGTCTGTTAAAGTACATTCATTTTTAAATAACACCGCGGCTCTCCCGATATTCCGCTAGAAACTTAGCTCTTGATGCAGACTATACCTGCTCAATTCCAGGAGATTTTCTGCGGAAAAATCTCTTTTACCGAAATGAATCTTAGTCTAACATTGAACAAGAAGTTTAGTCGCAGTTGTAGAAAGTAAGCTGATATAAGATATATCGATTTGTTAGAATTGAATCTGAACGGGAGGCAATGTCTTTAATGAAATGGCATGGCTGTAGGTGGATAAAAGATCCGTAAACACAGGGTAGAAGTGAGATATGGAACAAGATGATATCCACTAATGATAGGATGGAAAGACATGGAACGATGAATAGAGGGGATGCAAGAGTTTTAAAACCGCATACAGGGACTAAAATTCGGTGTTCTCAAACGGGCCGGGCCGGAAATTTCAAATATTCTTGGTCCGGTGGACCGACGATGTTTGAGAACCCCGCTAAAATTAGACGGGTCTGCCACCCCGAGCCGAGCCGCACTTTGGCCAGAATTTTAGGCTAGTGGCCCCGGGCCGGCCCATTTCTAAAACTGACCGTATTGTAGAGAAGTTAACGTCAACAGAGACACCACGATCTCTATAGAACCAAAATATATGAACAGAACAGCATCTTAGCCGAACATTCAGAATGGTTTATACCCTATTGGATGAATATCGAGTACAAATTGAGAAGTTTCTAGTGGAAATAGGATAATCTGACATATATCTTTAAAGTATATAAAGCTACAGTCCGTTGTTCTCTTTATTGTTAGAATCCTAATTAGAGCCAAATTCAAACAGTATTACAAGGTCCGTAGCTTTGAACACCAACAACAAAATAGAACTGGTTACCGACCCGGCCCGGCCTGAAATTTTGAAAACCAGGCTGGCCGCGCTGGACGGATAACCACCTCTGCAGCAAAACAGATCTTTTCAATAACTAAAACGTTTCGTAAACCCGTTAATCTTCACAGAAATTTGCATACAAATCGCCGGAATTTTCCTTTTCGAAGGTTTATGAGGTAGTTTTTACTACATATGCTCCCTATTCCACTGGATATTGTACAATTACATAATCCGAGGTATAGTCAGATTTAAAAGTAATAAGGCCGTATATGCTTCTATTTTTTAACACTGCGCCTGCTGGCATTCTACGCGCGCGATATTAGCAGATTGCAAAATTGCTTTCGTACTGCCTTACTCAGAAAAAATATTGCAACACTCCTGCAAGCCTAATTTTTTTAACAAGGCTATATTACTTTTGAATTCGACTATAGGTGACTGAGTTTCTAAATTGAAGGGCAACCCATTTTCGAAAATGCTACTTAGCTGGAACCCTGAAAACCAGGAACTATCTATTCAAAAGCTTTAGCCTAGCATCGCTGGTCACAGTTGATCAGCTGGAATAGTTGTTATGCATGTAATAGTCAGTCAGCTGGACTGCTTAACTGAGTATCATCATTTTCCTTCTGATTTGACTGCGTATCATCCTTTTTTTGACCATAGATTGACAATGATAAAGGCAACATGGATGAAACGGGATCACAACTGGAAAAAGTATGAATCCGAGAGATAGAACGGGACTGCGAAGCCTGTTCCCGCGGAGAAAAGCCCCGTTCGATTTGGGATTTATGAGATGGCAAAAGGGAAAAAAACACAAATATGAACGGTTTTAAGGGATTAAATGTTGTTTCGGGAATAATAGTTGTAGCTAAGAACGTTCAAGAACCCCGGTAGAGTGCTAGTCCGGGAAGTTTAGCAGCATTTAAGTTGTCTTAATGGATTGGGGGCTGACTAACTCCCAAAACAAAGATTGTAAATGCTATTTCCGGATGAGAAACGCGGACCAAACTTTCAACTTTGCAGTTGTCTAAAAAATTTGTACCAGGCCGGCACAAATTAGGCCCGTAAGCAGCTTTTGTGATCTTAGGGCTTAGAAGTGACAATAGCTATTAATATAAGGAAGAGGTTCGAAATAAAGTCAAAAATTTTGAAAATTATTTTAAGAAAAGTGAGCCGGTCCAGCCGCAAATTTTGTTCCCGGGCCGGGCTTTAAATTGTTAATTTGGCAGTAATTAGACTATAATTATTGTTTTTTACAGATTTGGTGCAGTCGACTGGTTGTTAACAAAGACGACTAAACGTGGCGTGTAAGCAACATTTATGTAGGAGTAAACAAATTTAGAGAAAATAAGAAGTTGAGAAGAGGAAAAAAGCAACAACAAAAAATATGAAGAAGAATACACAAAGAAGAAGAAAACAGACGGAAGACTTTCATTTATATAGTCAGTAACAGGAGCTAGGCATCGAGCGCAGTATCCTGTCGTGCTCCCGACGACTGAATGTTAGAAAGAAGCCGACTCTGCTCTGAAGATTCCGGAATGAATGGCCGAAAGAAATCTACAGTTATTATGTGATATATGCGATTACAGGAAATAAATAACTTTTAAATAACTCCTGTGGAACAGCGGGGTTAAAAGGGAGTGGAAACTCATTGGAAGCGCTTTCTTCGAAAGTACATTCATTTTTAATAAAGCAGGATACAGCGCAGGAAACCTAGCTCCTGTTACAAACTATAGTTAGACAGAGGCGGGAAGTAAACGCATTGTGAGGTATACATTCGTAACAAGATTTTGACAGTTCGATTCAGGCCGGTTCATATCTTAACTCGATTAATACCTCTATTATATCTTTGTAATTCATTGTTATGAAAGTTACCAAATAACGTTGTGGGAATACAGCACAGGTATCATCTATAGAATACATAAAGGGACAACAAAAACGTTCAGTTTTTCTGGAGTTTTTGGGAACGTCAAAACTGGCTTGTGGATCAGAGTCGAAAAGGACTCAGCCCGGGAACTACCTTAACTTGAACTACCAAATATTTCAATTTTGCATAAAAACTAAATACTGCAGTGAAAAATGTTACGCTTTCTTTTCTACCTGTGATTCACCGGGACACTAGTTAAATCGAGAAAGCGGATCCTCCAAAATGCCGGAGAGCACGCATATATCCCCATTTCGGCAAGGAAACCCTAATTCGAAAAGAGCCCTTTAGAATCAAGCCAAGTTGTTTGTTATTTTTCTAAACTTGAAGCTTAGTTTGGCAAAATATGCAAAACTGCAAAAATATTACAGATTTGTATGAAAAATAACTAAAAATAGATAAATAGATGCTTGTAGACATAAAAGCAAACAAATTAGAAAGTGATAAGCAAATATGTGATAGAGTTATCGAAATTGACAAATATATAGAAGAGGCGGTGATGAACAAAAATGAATGTAATTTTGAAGAGAAAGCTTTTGATAGACAATTTTTCCAATAATTTTTATTGAACACCGCTGCTCCCAAGTATACTGTGATGAAAGTTTAGCTCTGGACGACCGTTCCAGAAATCGGAGTATTCAGAAATAGTTCACTTTGAAAAGATTGAACTTCTATCTCAGGGTCCTATTAATTGGTTCCGGTCCGACAAGGGGGTCTCAAAAAGCTGGGCCTAGCCCCTGAAATTCCCAACTCAGTGCTCTCTGAGCTAGGTTTCACCCGATGATATATTTTTAGCCCAGAAGAAGTTTTCGAAGCCTGTTGAAAAGTACTAAACAGGACCACATGCTCTATGTTCACTATAGTCATTTCAAAGATCAGAAAAGTACTCATAAAGAATTTATATTCCTTATATTTATTAATAGAATAATAAATAATGGTAATGTTAGTTTAGTAAAAATAACTGACTAACCAAGCTTCAGCGGTTGTATAGTTTGCAAAAATAGAGTTAGATAAAACAAAATCTAATACAAATAAAGAAATTGTTGTTTTTATAACCGACTAACGGTCTGAGAGGGTGAGAATACCGATCAAAAGTTTGTCAAACTTAGGGTTTCGCAGGAGTGGGACCAAATATTTTGGGCCCCGCCCAGCCCGAGAAACTCCCACCCGACAACAATTGGTAACTTTCGCTCCAGAATTCAGAACTGCACCGGATCATTTGGATCGGAAGCTCGAATTATTTTACATATCTTTAAAAACACTGTGAATCTGAATAGAATAACTAAAATACTAGTGAATTGTATAGATTTCAGTTAAAAGTTTGATGCTTTGTAGAAAACATGAATGAGGGCGGAGACGCTGCCGGTATATAAACAGAATATTTACTTTTCTCTTGACGATAAAAGTGTGAAAAGTTAAAAATAGAAAAGGGTTAAATAGAAGGAAAATGAGAAGATCTGATCTAGCAGTCGGTAAATGATCTGAATCACCTAGCAGGAACGGCCTTTGCTACCAACATGGTTGAGGCCAACTACAATATTTTATAAACCCTAGACTCATACCTGTCGAAAAGTGCGGACCGAGGCCGGGCCGGGCCGATATTTTGAAGAATTGAGAAAACCCGGGCCGGCCCGGGCTTAGAAAATTTGGGTGTGCGGGCCGCCCGTAACAGGTATGCCTAGACTGCATTGCAGTCTGCACTTATTCGATGCCCAATGAATGTTTGAATGAATGGAAAGTTTATTTATTGCAAAATATTGCCTTCTGAAAAATTTTGAAAGGCCCAATTGTCAGTTTTTTGCATGCAAAATTTTGCAAAACCAAGTATCGACAGTAAGACCGGTGAGACTAGGTTTTGTAGCAGACTGTTACTTCTTTGTAAAGAATATTTGCAGAATGAAAACTAATTAATACTGATCTGCTATTGGAAAATATAGCAATTAGCTAGTTGGTTAGGTTAATTTTATTAACGTTTCGAACTTACGCTTTGGTAAAGAAAGTTTTCCAGATTACGTTAAATGCTCGTTAAGATTCTTACTGAACAAATCAGTTTAACTATAACTAACAGAACCGCGAAGTACTGTAATTTATTGTTTTTTCTGTGGGTTTAATACATACTGTTGTTGAACATATTATCCGGTCTGTCGGTTTCAGAAGGTTCATATGTAAGAAAAGAGATCCGTAACAGTGACTAGCGGAACCGCTTTTGTTAAATGTGCGCAACGCAGCTGCGCAATGCTGATATCCGCCCATCGCTAATCAGTAGAGCTGGCCAACTGTTTTGACTAAACGTTGCAAAAAATCGACCGACTTGGTTTAATGATGGACACAATTTCAAGGACAGTTTGCCCAAATCGGCAGACGAATGAGACAACCTTCCAATTAAACTGAGGGTTTGAGAAAACTTGATACACATGGGTAGAAGCAAGATAACTAGGTAGCTTATGTGATCTTAACTCAATCTAACACCTCGGATTCCACCTGAGTCATTAAAAGAGTTAGAAATGACAGGTTTGTCTATTTAATGAGTGAGACAGCATGCAACTCTCATTGGTGATCAACCTCAGATATTGCTCCACTACTCATTACTATATAAATACTTACGGTTGCAAAGGTGAAAACTTAAGTAAGGAACTTCGAAACCTAATGTCCGAAATTTACGCGAATTCCAGAAGTCCGATATCATCAAACTGTTATTTCCCTTATTTCCGAGGCATTATATAAGTTAAAGGCGTTATCCAATCTCCATATCAACCTTTGCGGTTCTTTCTTCTAAAGTAGTGTTCACGACGTCTGCGGAGGCGGAAAATTTTCCGCTGCCCCTTCAAATTAAAAAATCAAAAAGTTTTGATTATCTCTGAGCAGGGCGGTCAAAGTTGCGGGCCGGCCCAGGCCCGTCTTTTTTTTTTGGGAAACATCGGAAACTGTGCAAATGTTTTTGAAACATCGGCCCGGGCCGATGTTTCAAAAACGTGCAAAGCCCGGGCCGGCCCGGGCCTGAAAATTAAAATTTAACGGGTCGGCCGGAGGCACCTCTGTCTCTGAGGAAAACGCAGCGAAAATTTTCCGCCGCCGCCGCCGCAGCTGGTCGTGAAAACGGCTTAAATTATAACCACGGTTCGTCTCTCAAAGCTGTCTGCCACTACGCCTAACCAGAATGTCTCGCATAACGGAAACATAAGCCTAGATTTGTAATGCAAAACTACTGGGTAGAAGCTTGAAGTGGGGGAACTATATCATAAATGTTGTTATTGTATATTTCCCAAGAATCTTCTCCTTATTTTGATTGTATTCCTGTGATTCACAGAAGAATAAGCAGAATCTAGTCAAATAGACAAACAAACGAACAAAGAAGAATACGTAAGATGAAAGGAATATTACGACTTACTATGAATAATACAACAAGCAACGGGACTATAGGCCCATGGTTGGTCTAATCAGCGAGGGTTGGCACAGGTTCGAAATAAATCAAACTAAAGATTATTAAATTAAACCTTGTTGTTTGCGCCGCTACTGCATCTTGTAACACAAATTTTGAAATATAAGCTCACGTCAGACAAACAGGCAAAAAATGGGACAACCAGGGATTCGCGCAGGTCGGTCGCAGGTTTACGGAGTCTTGAGCACGCCTGTCTGTGAACGAAACCGAACATCGTAGGAGAGTATCCGATACAAAATGTTATCCAAGTAATGATCCACACATTTTTATGCAACAAACATTAAAATAAATGGGATAATGCTGTAGAATGAATACCGTTGCCAGTACATTTCACAATAAAAGATCATAGGAATTGCTTTTCCATTTTCCCTAACAACACGGGGCTAATATTTACGCAGCCTGTGGCCAGCCAGCATTATGCGCTCCAATCACAAACAAAACAACCAGTAAAATCCAGTTGAGACCTATTTTTAGAATATCAAGGGGAAAAAATAGGATACGCGAACCGGAGAGGGGACCCACGTGGGAGCCGGATTCAATATCACACAGGCGGAGAATAAGAAAATACAAGCAAATATGGGACATTAATGAGCACTTGGCTTCGGGAGAAACCAGAATAGTAAACGCATGGGGCCGAAATGCATCTAATGTGAATGATATGGTAGGGGTGAAGTAAAAAGCTTTAAAGTAGAAGAAAGTAACCAAACGTCTTGTTACCGCTGCGCAGAGTAAAAACATCAACCCGATGTCAGCCTGAAGCAATTCCACCAAATCAAGTAATTTAAATGATGAGCCCTACAAATTAGTTAAGTTCTGTAAAATGCTATCTGGACACACCCAGTGAAACATAAGTAGTCTCACAAATTTATTGACTGGGAAATAAATTAAAACACATTTAAAAATCGAATTGGGAATAAAATAGATGACCTAATATCTTATTTAAAAGTATAGAAAAAACAATAAATAACAATTTAAACATCATAGGTATCCTAAAAGTTAACATCTACCTATAAGTTTTCTCCACGTCAGTCGCCATAGAAGAAGGGGGTCTCGTCTTTGCAAAGATGATGAATATATATCATAATTTACCTGCAACACATTCTTTAAGATAAACAATAATAGAGCAGAATGTCCATTACATTAAGATCAGAATAAATATCTAACCTTTTTAGTCAACTTGATTAAATGATCCGTGCCAGTAGCAGTAGAAGTAAATGCATGTCGGAGTGGCTTGGGGAATGAATTCACTCGTTTTCGACCCGACTCCAAGTGCTTCTCAGCTACCTAAATTAAACATATACTAAAATTTTCAATAAGTCCTTACTCTGAGCATATCTCTAACAACATGACAAACATCTTCAGGCTGTTTCTTCTTGTACACTTTGTCGGCCGTCAAATTGTTTAGAGACAACAAATCGGACGGGAGAAGAACCACCCCACGAGTCATTAGCGGCAACGTGGATCTGGAATTAAGGACACGAGCTAGAAAACGAGCTGATTTTAGAAAGTTCGCGACTGTGATTTTAAAAGCAACCAAATCGAAATAAAGAGCAACGTTTCCCATGGAGATAAACTAACTGTGCAAGCCCATGTGAATTATCCAAAAAACTGACTAACCTAATCAAATTCATAACTCCGTATGCTCCGCCGATGTCGGAGACTGCTTTGGTCACTTCCTCCGCATCAGATTCGATTTTGAGATGACGAGTGAGAGCGTCAAAGCTCAGGTGAATCAGTGAACCAGCAGTCTTAGCCCCGTAGCCACAAACCTATAGGCAACTCTCAGGCACTTAGATCAGTTATGCTTACCTCAAATACCGATGCGAAGGGCCGATCACCCAAAGACTGTTGTCTGGATATTACCAATGCTTCCAGATGACTAGCATTGGCATTTGGCGCAAATGAGCAGAGACCTATTGCGACGGGCTGTCTGAATTTTAAAAGTGATATAATTATTCGGATTTATTTCGTCGGTTTTCCCTTTAGTCTGACTTACTTATTTCGATATCAACAAGCAGAAAGACAACTAAATTGCTATCATTAGCTGCAAAAGCACGTAAACAACAAGTACATCCATCATAAACAACAATCGATGAACAATTGTGTGTTTACAAGATATAGTTCATATCTTTACACTAAGTGAGCGTGACTTCGTTGAAGACTTTACCTGGGAACAGGAGTAGCAGCATTCCCATAAATTGACGATAATGCATCTTTCCAGAACTGCAGGCGATACATACCTAGAAGGCTAAGATATTTTAAAAATGATGACATGTCTCACCAGAAGTGCTACCACCGCGAGGATCAATTTTATCCCGAATAAGAGCCAGTTCAACATTGAGAGCAAGTACCTATTACGCGAATGATTATGTTCAAACCGATTTCCTGCTTACCACAATCAACTCTGGCTGGATCTCTTTCGGCATCGTGAGAACTGATAGATAACTATCAACATCATGCTTTCTTACCAACTAAACAACAGAAAGTTAAAGGAATTAATGTTTATTAAAAATAAATAAAGCTGATAAAGGGTTAACAATAAGTAAAGGTAGAACAACAAATTATATCACACCTCAAGTGAATGTTGGAAGGCATCGTTTGCTTGTGAGCGACTGATTTCGAGAACCTTGGGCGACCGAAGAGGAATGTTCTTGGGAACCCTGGAAATTATGAATATACGACATGGGAACATTGAATTCAGATTTTTGGGATTTGTGGCAAGATTATCATTCACCTCCAAAGACCCGAGATGAATCACTGGTATTTGGCAGTATCACTATGTTATTGTAGCAACAAGGTAGCATTATAAATTTGCAATTATTTTCAAATGAAGTGAAAAATTAATTATACAGCGGAAACAGTTAAACTCACCGAGCGCCCGGTAATTGAGAAAAATCAGGAGACTTGGGTGAATCTGTTGCAAACGAAGAAGTAGACAAATGGGGCATAACTGAGGAAGGACGAAGCAGAGACTTTACAGTGCTACTACTTATTGATGGGATGATCCCTGAATACATATAGTTAATACGGCATCTCAGTTGACTTAATTCTTACCTGAACCAATTGCTCCTGACGGTGTTTGTAAGCAGCGTGCTCCGATGACATGGCTCTTGAACGATGATCGAAAGTAGCGAATGACATACAGCTGGCCGATTCGTCCCATGTCCGGTTTCTATTCTACAACAAAACATTGCTTTACAAAATCATCTGAAAAGGATACCGGGTCACTTTTGATTTGCTGGAATCCAGAAGCGACGTAAGATGCTCCGTAGATAAGAGCAACTAGTGAAATGAGCGTTTGAGCAATAACGTCTAGCGGCAAATTCACGAAAGGCTGCTCAATCAATCGAAGGTAGGAGCGATGCTAAAATACAATACAAGTTCACGATGTAGCAGTAATGTTCAACCTGTGCCGCAGAATAAGCACAGTGAAGGAGACTGATGAGCGATCCGATAGCAATCACACTATACAGTGATTTAGGCATGCCGAAACGACAGTGCCTCCTAAAGCAACTTATAAATACTACGAACAACTATTAGAAGATAATAAATTGATGGTTTAAACATAATAGCAAAAACAACTAAACGTGAAACATATTTTTATTAAAAATACACCAACAACAAACTAATCAAAGGTTTTGATCATAACCAAGTAGGAAAAGATTCATTAATAACATAAGCTTACAAAAATGCACAAAATTAACATCAACGGGGAATTTCAATGAAATGAGAAAACAATATATGATATGTAATACAACCGAATTCGAATATCATAAAATTCGTGAGTGTGCTGAAAAGTACACTCGATGGCACCAAATCTAAACGAATAGTTTAAAAAATGAGGTAAAATAAGAACAACCTCGAGAGGGGCGAGATCACTCATCACACTTTGCTTCACTCACTAGAGGAGATTTGAGGATCTTTTCCTTGAGTTTCTTCAGCCTATCCGTAGAGGCCAGCTCTGGGGGAATTACGCGAGCACCCAGTCGCTCATAGAGCTTCTCCGTCATTCCTTTTGATGTATTGTTAATCTGAAACAAAATATTCGTAAAAAATTCCATGAAAGGTCAATTCATACCGATTTCTTGAATCCCATCAACATCACTTTTTCATACACGGAGCTCATTTTACCGCAATCGATGGAAATGAAGACCCGGCGAAAAACATCAGTCATCGGAAATTGGAGGCACTCCTAAAAGTGGAAACTGGACTAAAATAAGAAAATTATAACCTACAGGGGTAGCCTTGTAGTTACAACTCTCATGCATGGCAAAAAGTTCGTTATGTGAAACATTCCTTGTGTAGGTGGTGAGAGTACGAGTTCTTCTAAATATTATTATTTAGGACGTCGTTAACTGGAGAGTGGGTTGCAAAAAATAATAAAAATTGCTGTCTCCTTTCGGCAAAACAACAGTAGAAAAAAGCTTCTTGATTTGCCATGATATCTGAATTTAATAAACGCACCTATCATACACGCTCTCCTCAATGACAGGAACCACGCGAATGTCGGTCATCCTTGTTAACCACCGTGGAACGCGTTTGAGAATTGAACTCCCTGAATATAATACATGTTAACATTTGCGAAAATAAGGCACCTTGCTTGACAATGAGTTTCTTAGTAACGATTGTATGCTCCGTTATTTTTCTTTCCAACACATCTTCTGAGAGGATGTGCTTAGCGAACGAATTGGGATATCGATCCCAAAAAGTAGCCACTACCTAAAACTTTGCGATTAGCATTTCAGATATATAAAAAATGTACCTCATCCACCGAATAGGGAAAAATGGCATGTGGGGCGGTCCAAAAACGCATCTAAAGAGGAATATATATGTTTTAAAACTGATTTAACAAAAATAGTAGTCTATCAGCAATTTAACAGTGTATGTACTGTCCTATATAAAACTATGCGAGTATTCGACATTATCAACGAACGTAGGCATACATATAACTAGAACTTTGTATGATTGAAGCATGCTACTGCAGCAAAGAGAGCACGCGTTTTGTGGAGAGTCTCACTGCAGCGATCAATTCGTATTGGGGCGCCGAAACCGCGAGGTCAGAAATTGATAGTGCAGCTAGCTGAGAATTTTAGAGTTATCGGGCCCAATTGGGCCTTCATTGTAAAAAATGTCCCTACTCTGGGCCACCGGATACGAACCTTACCGCCAGATACCTGCAAATACCGCTGGATACCTGCAAATACCGGCAAGCGTTACAGGTATCCGCTAGTAAAATTGCAGGTATCTGGTGGACCAGAGTAAGTTCTTCTCATTTAGTAATCTTGGTGATGTCACATTCTGCTTAATTTTAAATTTATCTTCAGAATCGAAGCTCTTCCTTTAATTAGTACAATTCTTATATTTCATGAGTGGTACATCAACTTGTCGGGCCATTACTCAGCTGCCAAAATTCAGATTCTAACAGATTAGACAACAGATATTAACATGCTTCGTTAGGATCTGTATTAATCGGTATTAATAGTTATACTATTTTTTAAACAGATTATGCCATTCATTTAATATTTTGGAGTTTTTTAAGTTCATAGGCGGGTTCAATATGCGATTTTATTTTTATTGGTATATGTGCAAGACAATACATATACTATTCATTAAAAAACAGTGGACGCGTAGGTTGCTCGTATTTGCATTAAGTAGGGTTTATATATAAATAAATAACAAAACTGCTATTTCTTAGCTCGTTCAATGTATTAATAGGATGCATCAATGAGTACTAAATCTATCACAAAATATCATATAACTCTAGGAAATGAATAATAAACAAAAGGCACGATTTCTATGATATGAAGTAGAAAACCCTGCGTAACTTTTGAACATAAAGAAAAAGTTAAAGCATTTCTGAGAGTACACTAAATGCGTAATAAAAACGATAACAACTTTATTATATAAGACCAGGTGCTTTCTTTCTTTTACATTAAACTATATATTTCTGATATGTTATGAGTTCAAACATCGGCAACACATATCTAGCAAAATCGGGCACAGCCTGGAGTCAAGTGAATATCAGGAGGTTAGGTATATCCTGGCACCGCTCCAATTTGCAGGACCTGGTTAGCATTAAGAATTAAGTTATTCGAGCCATGTTAGTTCGACCAGATTTTCCTTTATCCGATCGAGCTGCTCTCTTCCTTTAGATGTAGCACAACCAAATTGACCCATATGAACGGAACAATAGATCTGTAATAATAATAATTAGTTACATGCAAACATAATGTTTATATGAAGGACAGATATACAACAAAGTAGGAATGCATATAATATTCATCGTAACCCGTTTCCCAAAACTAAATTCAGCTGGTTATAAGTATTGATTTTTCCTTGTAAGAAAAATTGGAGCAAAAATGTGGTTCATAGAACGGTGCGTTTGGCGGCCTGTTCCCAGCGGCACGAAAAGTTGAGTCCCATCTTTGGGGGCTCGGTTCAAATCGGACTGGGCTCCGAATGCTAGTATACGGCAGACTCTCAATTTTCGGCCCGGTCCGGCCCTTTCAGAGGTCTGATATACGGTACCCAAACTACGTTTTTCTGAACGTTTGAAGCCGAGCGGCAAACTTAATGAAATACAGTAATATAAAGTATACGGTATCTAGTTTTATTTCTTGTTTCTTTACCTGTTTGCATTCTTCACAAAAGGCGCATTTTGTGCATTCAATGGAACATTTAGAGCAAATAGCCGAAGTCCAGACAACTCCGCGAGATCTAAAAAGGATTATTATCATCTTAACTTAGATATTATTTTACCTCTCTGATTTTAAACAATGTCCATTGTATTGAGACTTCTTCTCGAACTCGGCCATGTTGAGTACGGTGGACATGACGGAGCCGAATAGCTGCAAAAGGAAGTTGATTTTCCATAAACAATAATGACGTTTTCCAAGATGCATTTAGTTGGCCTAAGGTATCTTTTGAACTATACCGAGTACTAGAGATGGGCATTTTGGGCTTGATCCCATCCAGCCCAGCCCAGCCCAGCTGGCTTAAGCGTTCACTTTGCCCAGCCCAGCTGTCCATCTCTACCGAGTACCCGAATAGACCATATAATAAAGACCACCCTAATAAAATAGTAGGTAGACGAGGGAATATGTTTTTTTGATAAAGTTTTGGGAAAATTTGATATGGAGCCCGTAGGAGTCAAATATTGATCAAGAGTCATATCCAACTCCGAAATCATAGTCGTTACTTACAACATTGAGTTCATTACAAACATGTTACTAACCTGTGCTGGCAGAGTCTTTGATAGCCGGAGCCGATTGAGCTCGGACTGGGATGCGGAGGCCAATCTGCGGATCAAGCGGGTCATAATGGATCTCTTGCAGAGAAACTCGTAGCAGGACAACATGAGTACCAGGAGCTCTTCGGGGGTGAAACGACTGAAAATGAGAGATTAGAAGGAGCCAAAGATATATAATCTTTTGCAAAAGTTTAGTTCCTAGCGCGAAGTGGTGTTAAGTAAGATGAATGTGCGTTTCACGGCTCGCCAACAGAGACAATGAGATTGAAGGATTGTGGTCCCATTTTAACATTAAAGTTCAATTTTCTCTAGAATACTTGTACCAAATCATTCGAAAAAACTCAGTCGCACAGAATTAGATATGACCTTTTTAATGTTATATAAATGAACTTAAATTCCTTAATAAAATAATCCCGGAATTGATCAACAAGATCTCATTACTTGAATTTGCTGCCTTCGGGCGTGCCTTGAAGAAAGTCGGCCGATCCAGCAATTTTCTTTGGGATCAGTTAATTGCTTTAAATGAACGGCTATTTGTTACTTTATGCGGATTAGGAAAGTTTAATTCGTCTTCGGTGTGGCCTCTCTGCCCTAATTCTTATTAAAATCTATTCGTAAATGTTTTATATATTAATTAAATAAATACTTACCATAACTTGCTATTCATAACATAACTTTCACAGGATTCGGTAACTAGATTAACTTGGTACTTTACAGAGAGACGGAGGATTGTACAGAAATTGTCAACTGAAAGAGCATTTAGCATTAAACATACAATATTCTCATTTACTTCATTTCTATAATTATGATAGTCCCATGCACGAGCTGTACTATTTATCAGGGCTGGGAATTTCACGGGCCGGCCCGGCCGGCCTTTCCGATCCGAGGGCATTAAAAACATTATTCACTAAAGCCCGAAAAGCCGGTCCAACGCCCATCTCTACAATTTCGTTTCGAGGATCTGGTTTGTAGGTAACATAAAGTTCAGGAGTGAGAAATGACCTTCCGTCATTGACTTATTATAAGTTCTCACTATTTTGAAAACTGCCCGGCCCCGACAGGGCCGACTTTATAGATTTGCAGCTTTAGCCCGGGCCGACAGGCTAAAATCGCACTCCTGCCAAAGTGCACAACATTTCTCAGAATTGTTATGTTGGTATTTGTTAACTTACCATTAATAATAGAACTATCATGTACAGAACGTAAGAATACATCCACATCACAGAACTTCTCATCTACAATTTCTCTTGTCAGTTCACGACCACCTTCGAAATCTTTGCCGAAACACATGACGGAGAAGATCTATAAAATATTAATTGTTATCTTTATTGTTCATTCATTGGTTATAATATTTTTAGAATAGATTAATGTGTTTTCTTTTTTATGTATACAATTGGAGATTAAAGAAACTGTAATTATTATTATTATTCAGTTTGTTTTCCAAAAAGAAGTTACTTTTAGACTCTTCTAGTCAAACCATCCAACCTGGGCCCGAGCCCGCCCGACCCGGCCCGCTGGAGGCTCTGGTTCAGGTAAAGGTTTTGTCCCAATTAAGTCACTGAGAAACAATATCCCGGTGGTTGCCCAAACCAAAAACTTAGAGGTACTGATTTTTAAAGCAAAATTATTAAAAGTTTCGATGGTCTACCGGCTGGAAGAACGGCTATCTTCAACTTCCTTAACTTACGGGCGACATTTGTCTCATCTCTTCAGAATCAATAAGGAACTCCCGTCCTTGTACAATTAGCTTAAATGGTCTATTTAGACGGGAGGAGGGTGCCTCGCAGGGGCAGAGTCGCAGTGGATCAGGATAGGCTACAGTAGTCATCATCTGAAATAGAAGAATGTTTGGGGTGGCAGTGCAGAATCAACAAAAATAATAGAAATAGAGGGAAAATTAATAAAACTACATAAATACAATTATTGTAGAATAGTAAATGTGTCAATGTTACTTAAATTACCTAAAACCTACAAGAAACACTTTCTGTCTGGTTGGAATAAAATAATATAAAATAATATGGTCCGGGAACAGACCGGCGGTCTTCTCGATAGGCCCGGGCCGGCCCTACTCGGCCCGCACTTTTCGACAGGTATGCCCCTGGGCTTTAAAAGATGAACTCCTGTAAAGAACGGGGGAATCGTGTGTTGAAAACCGCTAGCGTTAGCTTGTGTTGAGTATAAAAAGAACAGGGCGGTCCGGATCAGATTCTTTTCCCAACATTTCCCAAGTTCGCTGCGTACCCTTTCCTCACTTATATATATTCTCATTACTTCTTTTGGTTCTGTAATGAATCCTCAGCTGAGTATCACATGTTAAACCACGCAGTTGTCCACGGAGGAACAGCGGGGAAATCATCGGAAAAAGGCAAACATAAGGAAGGAAGGAATTTATGGAGGAAATCAGTTAGATAAACAATGCAATGAACGTATTGTAACAGTAAAATAAGTATATGAAGTCTTAATAAAGCATGTTAGAAGAGACATTTATTATTAACTCAAATATTTTGTGAAATATGAAAGACAACTATACATCGTATGTAAAAAAGATCAAGTTCGTACTAAACAAGTACTCCGTTAGAATACCTCTAAACAGTTATAATTTTAATCTATAAACTATTATAGTCTGATTCAAGAGGAATAATGGAGTGTAACTTGCGTATTTTTAATGCAATTTTGCGTATATTTTCGTATTTCAAAAACTATCAAAGCCATTCTCAGCGAGATTCTTTTTTCGGATCTTACTATGCCCATGTTCTATTAAAAGGAAAAGACTAGGCCATCTCAGATTATTTAAATTCCATATTTCTTACAAGATTGGAACTAAATCCATAAAGGTACCTAGAGCCTGATGTAGCTCCATTTTCTACGTCATAACTCCGGAAGTATATGGAGTTTGTGCTGTGAAGAGTAAAGAACAAAGATTGGTTAAAGATGTTAGAGCTAGAACCGAAAAAATAGGATAATAATGAGGGAAAACGGAGAAATAATTGGTTTTAACCAACTTTTTGTTTTTTTCAAGACTTCATTATCTTTGAAAACACAGTTGTTCAGAGAAGAAACTAATGTTTTGATAGTTTTTAAAGAATACCAGTTGTCCGAGTACAAAAGATTGGCAAGCGGGTATTTTAAAGAAACGAAAACTCTTGGAAAATCAAAGTTTATAAGATTATATAGAAATTTTAAACAATTGGTTTGCTTTAAAAATTTTGATTGTTTGATGTTGAGAAATTTGTTGCAATTATAGTTAACGGACGAATCGCTTGCAAGGGGTTACTGTAACTGCAAGTATATTAGAGGTTATTATAGCAATTAGAGCGTATGTATGCTCTAATTATAATTTTTTAGACCTTTATTTGCAAGCGATAAGTTCCCAGTCTATAGCAAGAGTTCGCAGCAAAGTATCCAGGTGAGCAGCGGTGTTCTGTATTAAAATAAATGAAACCGTTGCATTGAAGAGCTTTTTCTTCAAAGGAACATCATTCATTTTTCATAAAACCCCTTTTCTCCAGAATACCGCGGTGGAAACCTAGCTTTTGCTAAAGACAATAAAATCGAGTGTTCCGGAAACTTTGCGAATCTATGCGCAGTTCGAACTACCTAAACTCAGCAGTTAGTAAGAAACCATAACAAATATTTGTTTAAAACTCGCTGAGAACAAAGAGAAATCGACAATCTCAATAAGAGAAACAGATGTTTCAGTTGGCACAGCAGCGGTTGAAAGAAAAAAACGCCGGCTGACGCAGGTCTAAAGCTGACTTTTAGGCTTTTTAGAAAGATTATGGTATTATGTTACCTACTTGTTGGTAAACGAAATATAGTCAGGTACATTAGGGGTGATGGGAAGGCACGGTCTAACGCGCTGCGGCCCAAATTCTTCGGAAATGTATGTGAGCCGATTTTGAATAGGACTAAAGTACTTGGCTCCATTTTTATACAAGTTGGGAATTAAATCCGCAAGAGGTCGCAGGAATCCTTTCTGGAGCTCTACCCTTTCAAACTGCGGAAGTTTATGAGTTAATGATGTCAAGAGTATTTTCTGAAAATGTAGTTACTAAAACATAGTAAAACATAATAGAGATAGTTGTGAAGAAAAGAACTACCAATTCTTATGATAAAAGTATCAAAAGAGAATAAACTCGTTGAACAACCTAATTGAAGTGAAGTCGTACATTCAAAGAATAAGGAAGTTCGCGGAAGACACAACTCTATTGGGAGCCTTACGAATCCTAGAATCTAGAAGTTAAGGCATCCTATAAATGTTCTTAACTGTAAATGAGAATAGAAATAGAATGAATATATAAATAGCTCCACCCTTACAGTTCTGCCGTTTACTCATTCAACTCGCGCTCAAATGACAATTTCTGTCACAATGCTACAGCTGGGGTTTGGCTGCACTCCTCAGGTGGTTATCATCTGTTTTTATTATGATTTTTGGGACCAAACATTCAAAAAAGTATTTATAATACGGATGGAAAAGTATAAAAAGTTATTTATAATATAACTTTTATCATGATCTAGGATTCTAGCGCGGCATCCTGGGTAGTAGGGGTAGTTATCCGGCCGGCCCGTCCCGGCCCGGCGTGAGTTTCAAAATATCAGGCCGCGCCGGGCCGGTAACCAGCTCTACAGGGTAGTAGCGGTGTTAGATCAAAATGAATGTATCTTTGAAGAAAAGGCTTCCATTCCAACTATTTCCTATTACTTTTTATATAACAACGCTGCTCCCCAGGATACTGAGTTGAAGCCTATAGTCCATAACAGAAAGAAGACTGCAGTGCGCGGTGTTGCTCTGCAGTCTTTTGTTTGTTATGAATTATAGCTCCTAATACAGACTATAAATCATTCCACATGCATAGATTAGGTACGATATGAGCTAGGAAATTAACCCAAACAGTTTTTAGAATTGGATCATCTTAAAGATTCAGAAAGAAGAAGAAAATGTGAAAATAAATAACCCGTTCCCTATGCTTGCGCTCTATTCAACTGCTGCTACAATACTGCAGGTGGGTTTATTCGCACTGAGTCTATCATCATTGGCCTCTTAGCCTTTCTTTCTTTGTGTTCCTTTTAACATCTGTGAGGACAAACGAACTTTGTCCCGATAGGATTTAATGAATTAATGACACCGCCGAGTGCAAAATGATAGCCGTCACAACAAAAAAAAATATGATAAATGGTCGGAGAATGCATGGATTACAATGGTATGAGGAACCCTTTTATAAGAGAAGAAGGTTATAGATTATAAGAATATAAAGAGTAAGATAAAAAGTAATAAGTATATAAATACTAGTAATTGGAAGTAATGAAATTCTTCTATTCAGAATATCCGCCAAGGCCAGGATAATACTGTTGACCGCGGCTCAGCCTGGATTTATTCAAATATAATATGCCGATGGTTAGTAAGCTGGTGTGGAAGCCTGCGAAGCAAGCTAGTTGGAGGGCTCCGCCGCAGATTCCGGGACCGAAGATTGAATGTTAGAAAGGAGCCGTCTCTGCTAAGAAGATTCCGAAATGAATGGCGGAAACCCTGCGCAGAAGAAATCTACAGTCAATGTGTGATATGTGCGATTACAGGAAATATATAAGTTTAATTCTAATAGTAATAGTAAATTAAGGTTTCTTGAACAGTCAAGTAAGCAATCTTTGCGTCTATAAAGATATTATATAGAAAATAAAATCCACTTTTCTGCAAAAATAACTTAAAATATAGAATTGTGAGTTGTTTTCCTGCAAAAACTGCGAGGATCAGGCGGAAACCCAGACGAAAAGGTTGAAATTTAAGTAAAATGCACCACTAGAAAGATAATAATCGGAAAACATAGAGGCGCCTGTTATAAAAAGTGAAAAATGAAAGAGTTAACTCTGTTGGAGGCAATAACAAGTACGAATAGAGCGCGTATATATACTATATGGGAGATCGGAGATCACGATTGGAGCAGGTTTGGGATTAGAGCAAACTTGTGATACGTACTTGAATCTAAGTTACTAGACAAGTAAAATCATTTGGTATAAAGAAAGGAAAGAAGTTATTAATCGAGCTTTGCAACCCCGCGCAAGGATCTCATCGCGAAGGAATATACCTAGGGTAGCAGGTATGGATTTGAAAAAAAACCCTGATATTGTTTATCGGTGCAACGGTTTAGCTGTATACCGCGTACTGTATCGTATCCTTTCCCCACCGTACTTGTTATCCTTTAGATTATATTCATTAACACCGCGTCTTTCCAAGATTCTGCGTTGAAATCCTAGCTCATGATACAGACTATATCCGCTTAATTTTAGAATAAAAATAGTTGATCCACTTTGTTTTGGAAACGCCAGTAGGACGTCGAAATAAGCTATTACAAACAAGATGATGGCAGAAAACTTGAAACAAGGAATATTTAAAGAATAAACTGTCTACATAAATAGTTTATTTGTCATTGATTAGCTTCCTATAATGATTTTTATTATTAATATTAATATTAATAATATAAAAATATGATTAAAAGTCCGTGGGGGGCCGGTGTTGGCAATGACGCCATGTGAAACAGTCAATCGCAAGACTATGCATATAAAATTAGATACATATCACACGACAGACAATACCACCAACGACGATATTTAAAATATTTAGGGAATTTAAATGATGCACCGCCGGCCGGATAATTAAATCAGTGCGGTAGCGCAAATTGAAGGTTAATGAGGGAAGCAATGGACTGGAAGGGATTTGATTAACTTGTAAGACTGCAGAACGTTAAATGATTGTTCTTTGATTCTACTTTTATGTAGTAGTATAATTCTTGTGAAATGTGGTATAACTTAGACTTATAAGATGAGAATTCGAGAGATTTCATACCACCCCAAAAATAAATACAATTATATAATCTGATTCGAGAATAATAATGGAGTGTTAAAAAAGAATCTCCTTGAAAATGGCTCTAAAAGTATTGGAAAACCTCAAATATACGCAAAATCTCCTTAAAATACGCAAATAACACTGCATTGTTCCTCTTGAATCAGACTATAGTCTGTTACAATAACTAGGTTTCCAGCGCAGCGCATTCTCAGTGTTAAATAAAAATAAACGTAGAATCGATGGATTGAGAGCCGTTACTTTTAAAGTACAATCATTTCTAGTTAACACCGCTTCTATCCTCAAGTCTACAATTGAATAAACCATTTATAAACTTGAATAGGGTTCAAAAAAGTTAACCTGCACCAATCCAGCAAGTTCACTTAAATGAAAGATAGACTCCACTGGGTCGGCCCCCACTCCATTGATCAACAGCAGCGTTAGCTTCGTTTTTTCGGCAGAGTTTGAATCTCCGCTTCGGTTTAGGTTTAGAGCGCGTTTTGTTTGTCTTTGGCGCATTAGTAAGCAGCGATGAGTGAAACGAAGTTGACGCATAGATCAGACGGCCAAAGTATAAAAGATATTTGGTTAAAAGACTATTTTTATTTATTTTAAGAGAAAGGAAGAATAGTTTATTCTGAAAACTAGACGCCTCTGGAATGGGCTGCAGAGTTATTAATGAACTAGCTATATGTAGTTATCCAAATAAGATACACTTCATTCTATAGCCTGTTTCAAAAGTTGTTTCCAGCGGAGCATCCTGGAGAGAGACGGCGTTACAGAAAAATTATTGTACTATTGTACTAGGCCCCAATTCACTGAGTTCCCATACATTTTTAAAACACTTCATCTTCTTAGGATACTGAGCTTAAACATAGTGCTTGTAACATACTACTCTGGTCTACCAGAGACGAACATTTTTACCGGCCGAGACGCGCATATACGAGCCGTATCTGCACGTATCCGCTAGTCAAACTATACGTGTTCGCTAGGTTACGTGCAAATACGGCTATAGTTGTAGCTGCAGTTATTGACCAAAACAGTACTCAAAGAAACAGCTAAAGTTAGAATGTAAACAAAACACAGTTACATTAGAATGACGAAAAAATGACTAACATGATATTCATTACAATGTTTTCGAAAATGAAATCAACTCATCAAAACATTGCTCTGATTATAAAAGAAGCTATTCTTAATTTCTCGAACAGATTTTAAAATCCCTTTTACATTAGTAGAGAATAAGTTAAATAAAACACGTACATCTACCCGTGAAACTCTTAAATTTCGAAGAAATCTGCTTTCTTAACTAAATTACAAAACCAGTTATAGTGTGTCCAAGAGTAAAAAGACCGTGTCTACCGCGTACTTTCATGAGAAAATTGGGTATTTACAAACTGCAAAATGGGCTGTTAACGTTTTTAACACCGCCTGTTTACTTTTGAATTTGACTATGATACCGAACAATTCGGTACACTGTGTCTAAGGTGTATATACAGTGCTATAGAATATGGAACTTTGCTCTATAATACTATTTTGTGTACATAAATACTGTATTCTATGCCACAAGGTCTCTCTCTATCCTTCTTTTTAGCTTTTAAGTAAACATTTACTTCAGTTTAAAGTTGTTTTTTTAGTCTATTTACACTGCAAATGCAAAATATTTGGTTCTAGAAGGAAGGGTGGAGAAGGGAGTAATAATAAGGGTTTACTGAGATTCCTTTGAAGAATAAGGCCCGAGAAAAGATATTTCGAAATGGAATACAAATTTATATATATTATATAGAATTTAACCCAAAATGTTTGCCTAAATTAATTAAGAACATATGATTTCATTGGTTTTGATTTCTTTGAAGGAAGGCTCGAAAGTTCAAAGGAACTTTTTGCAGGGGTTTGCACCAATACCGTAATGAACTAGCGGAATTGGTTTTTAGCAGATAAAAAACATTAAAACTTGAGCTTTTTGCTCTATCTAAAATTATTTATAGCTTAGAAATACTTGTTGGACTAGAATAAGGAATAACTTTGATAAAATATTTTTCCGACAGCAAGTTCTTTCAACATGAGGTCAGACCCAGAAGTTTTGAATCAATTCAAATATTAAAAACTCACTATAGCCATGGTTTACGAATCAACAAATACCTAAAACATGTTTAGTCCGCGGCAAAATCTCATGTTTTGGAAAAAAGTTTTCTCAAAACATGCATAGAAAAATGCGTTTGAAGATATTGCAATCTTTTTGAATTTTGATGATTATCACTGGGGCGCAATATTCGCAGCCAAGACTTACATGAGATTCGTCCGTCGACTATATTCTGGTTGATCAGATACGAGCCAATCTACCAGCCGCTCACAGCAATAGATTCCCTTTTTTGTTGGTAGCGGCTGGGCATGGGTTAGCAACCGCTGGGTACCGGCCATTACCAGCGGTAAAGGCTCGTAGCTGCAGGTAATCGCTGGTGGCCGGTGGTAAATGCCGGTTGCGGCTGGTATTGCTGGGAGCGGGTGGTAATGGTCAGTATCTGATCAACCAGAGTAACTGCTCAGCTACTACAGTATCTCATAGGAAGCTTCCTTTCTCCCTATTGAGACCCATCCCCCCAAATGTATTGTAGCGCTCATAACGTTGCAATATAATAAGGAACTTTAGCTACTCTTTTTATTTTTGCTAAACAAACCGATAAAGATAACTAAAATTCAATGAAAAGAAGTAGTTTAGCAGACTTAAAGGGTTCTTATCTAATAAACAATAAATGATAGTGAAAACATATGAATTGACTACTGAATGAACAAGGGAATTCCTAAATTAAAGAAGATAAAAAGTATGATCAAACAACGGAAAGAAATATATAAGAATTGTATAGTTAGAAGGGTCTCTTTTATAAAAATATATTCATAAGACTGTATAGTCAAAGTCAAAAGTAATAAGGCCGTGTATGCTGCGTATTTCGTTATTTTTAACACCGCGCCTGCTTGCATTCTACGCGAGCGGTTTCAATAGATTGCAACCTTGCTTTCGCTCTCCCTTACTCAGACAAAATATTACAACACTCCTGCATATTAACACGGCCACATTACTTTTGAATCTGACTATATCCTTCTTCTATTTTGAAATTTCAAATTTAACAAACCTTCTGCAGAGTGCAACAATTTCTAAATTTGTTAGTGCAAAAAGGTGGGAAGTAAAATTTGAATTGCAAAATTGTAGAACTGGTTTTATTCGTGACTTTTTTGAAAGAGAAGTTCTTTATATAGAATGCCTCAAAGATAAATAAATTGCTGCAGACATAAGGACATATTTAGTGTAATATTGCTTACAATAAGAAACCACAAAGTATAATGAATGACTCGAATAAGAACAGAACTTTCTGTCGAGGAGTTGTTAAATACTACCGGATCTCATTCTTAAAGTAATATATAGTCTGTACCAAGAGCTAAAGAGGACGGATTGCTTGAAGGGTATACGGTCAGTTTTGCAAAGGAGCGCATATATTAAGGGGTATTAGTCTGAAACCCAACCGGATTTGCGCTCCAGCGCAACGTTCGCAGTCCTATACCTGCAAGAAATCCGTCCATCGATAGGTTAGGCTAGAGTAAAATTTAAATTTTTTTTGGTGAAATTTATAAAACCTACTTAAATAATGCCTATCTCTTGATAAAACTATATAATACTTGAATATTGTGAAAGAAGGAGTTATTTCTATAGCTGAGACTTTTTAAGCCCGCATAACTTTGCTTAAAGGCTCCTTTATTAGGTCTTAAGTATTACTGTAGCTCTACTTCTAGACATAATAGCGCCACTTTTGGCAGGTAGGGCGCGACTAGCCGGCCAGTGGTGAAACCGGTAACAGCGCCATAGTGGCATTTAACTGCCAAAAGAAAGACAACAAAGATAAAGAATAGATGCAAACGATGCAGAAATAGAAGAATATTATCTAGAACTATTAAATGAGAATAGGTAAGCAAAAAGAGTTAACTGCATGGGGGGCGGCGATATTGGAAATATTTTTGTAGTTTAGTGAGAAAACTATTGATAATCTTGCATACATAGTCGATATGTCTGTTGCAAGGTTTCCGCGCTGTATGAGTTTCCTGCCCCTGAAGACTGAATGTTAGAAAGGAGCCGTCTTTACTCAGAAGATTCCGGAATAAATGGCCGAAACCCTGCGCCGAAGAAATCTACAGTTATTGTGTGATATGTGCGAATACAGGAATAAATAACTTTAACTTTAATGATGCAATGAACCGGTGATATAGACTTTACAACAGAATTATCTCATACAGAGTTCATCGAACACAGTGTTATTTTTTCCAAGAGTAAATACGCCTTGGTCCTTGCGTATATTTTCGACTTTCTCCACCGCGCCTGCCAGCAAAGTTTGCAGGCCTTCCTGGCAACTGCACAGTTGGCTGTAAAGCATTCGCAGATTGCTGCCGTTCTTCTGACAAAACAGGCTCTACAAAAATAGATTTCTTACCACGTCCTCTTAATTCTTGAAATCGGCTATATCAAACCTATCAGTTATGTTGCGAGCTTGCAAAATAAAAGTACTTTGTTTGAATTTGCAGTTGGAAACTTATCAGAGAACAGTATCATCACACGGAAGACCAAAGAAAGTTAAGATTGAAAAACCAGTGGTTGTGTAAGTCTAATATACAAACAAGAGCAATTTAATGTGTTTCATTCTAAATGAAACCCACTATGTTTCCATCAGAAGCTAGTTCCTGTGGAGTAGCGCTGTTAAATAATAATAAATGGAAAATCGGTGGATTGGGCGCCTTTTCTTGAAAAATATATTCATTCTAATCTAACAACGCTTTTATCGCGGATACTGTGCGGATAAACTAGAGCTTGTTATAGTCAGCGCCAAGAGTAATGCAGTGTAAAGAATTCAACGCTTGTCTGAGCCCCCTTTGCGAGCACCGCGCCAGTATATGGCGGCTACTTTCCGTTCAATATTGTACTTTGCAAATACGTGCGTGCAATTTGCCAGCAGATGCTGTGTTAAAAATGGTAAAAGTACGCAAGTGACACTCCATTATTACTCTCGGCGCTGACTATACAGACTAGAACTATGATGGAAGTTAAAAGCGATCGAGAATATTCTCCTGAGCAAGATTAATCTAGTCAAATATCAAAAAACAGAATCGTTTTTATGTTTTTCTTTTATACGAACACTCTTATCTTTGTTCTTAATAACAAAAACATGTTTATTTGTAAAGTGTTGATATTTATATAACAGAATTACTAAAATAACTATTATCTTCTAAAAATAAAGAAATGATTAAAAATATCTTCAACTACGTATAAATACGTAATATCGGACTATTTTCGAATTTCTGACGTTCTCGGCTGATTTTTCATCGACAGCGCGATGGTCTACACGAAGGGTAATTAAAGTAAATTTATTGTCTGCCCAAAAATGGAAAATTCTTTTTTAAAAGGAAGGTCGTTTGTAGAAACAAATAAAAACTATGTAAGATGGAAATTACGGTGCTAAATACGATGACATTTCGTTGCTACCAGGTCTTGCAGACCCTTTTTTAGAGGTTTTCATTGAAATCAAAAATGCGGATTCGCAGATTGTTTGTCTATCTTTTTTCTAGTCTAATTTATCAAATAGTCTAAAATTCGGCCGCTGCAGAGTGCGGTTTTAAAGAGTTCTAAACCTGCCTTGGGGGCTTACTACATCCGAAGTCCGACCGATTTCCCAAAAAGTAGGACCCGGCGCGGCCCGGCCGGGTTTGTAGTGTATTTCACAATATTAGTGGATTTGTTCAAAAAAGTTAGTTTTCAGTGCTTATTTCGGCATTAATAGTAAGAAATGCAATAATCTTTACCCATTGATGTTATTTAATACTATATATCAAAATATTCACCTAAATCAGTCGATTTTTTCATTAAAATTGTCATTATCAGGAAGGACAGCTCAAATCTTAGGCCTTGGCTCGTAAAGTTCCTAGATTTGCTTCATGAAATAAGTAAGCTCTGTTGACAGAGCGAGGTGTTCATGAATGAGCAATATGCTCTTAATTAGGTTCTAACAGAATACAGTAGAGATATGGGAGCTACCAAAAACATAACCTTCAAAAGCATATCTAAGTTGAATGGAATTTCAAAATTTCTGTCCTAAGTATAGTCCATAACAAAAAAAAGACATTTTATATGTATACGTATACCACCGCGCTCTGCTGTCTTTTGTTTGTTATAGACTTCAGTAATTTTTGTGGTAGTTCCGATAAAGTCAAACACAAAGGTAGCGTGACAACTTGTTCTTATTATTAAAACTTTACTTATTTTACCTTAACACTAAGAAAAAGCTATATTTTCTTGATTTGAATAAACCTCATCAGTTTGGAGACACTTTATATGCCAAGTTTGAAAGTTCCGTTAGTTTTTGCATAATCTTCTATTTTTAGCGTTAGAGCGTATGTTATAACAGATGTTCAAAAGAACATATGACAAAGAAGACACAAAGACAGTGTCATAAGGGAGGTTTGCACCGAAAATGGTCAAAGTATGCAATATTATTGAACAAATAGCAGAATTGTCAGAACAATTAATACAATATAAACTCTTAAATTAAAATTATAATTCAAATGACCTGTTGATTGATATATCAACACCTCACTATAAGCAATGGTGGACCAGGCCAGAGATGCGCATGGGTTGGCCCGGCCTGATGTGCCCGGGCAGATATCAACAGAATAGAGCCTGGTCATACAATTTTTTTCAAGAAATGCCTTCAAATTAGTCCTTTTTCCTGCAAAAGTGACGTCACCAGATGTCTAGCCGGGCCCGGCCGGCCTAGCTCCGCCCCTTCAAAATCTCGGCCCCGGCCAGCCTTTTAAATTCGCAGCCCTGTACCAGGCCGGCCCGGCCCCGCCCATTTCAAATGAACTATTTTCAACAATAACAATAAGCACAGTCAGAATAGGATTTAAAAACATAGATTTCACCTAGACTAGTCGGAGTGGGGCTGAATTTATCCATATAAACAAATGATAACATACAAAGTTTCTATAAATGTTGTTGATATATTAAAAACACAAAAATTAATATCTTTTCTGTAGTCTAATAAGATAAAACTCACTTTATTGGTTAATATTGTTTATTTTACTTCAGTAATAACGCAACTTCTGATAGTTTTTGTTGATTTTGTTCAAGAACGAACGATCAAACACTAACATTACATCACGTGGATGATTATAATTGTAAATGAATTGCAACATTTCGAATTTATAATAGAATTGAAAAAGAAAACAGGGAAATTGCGAAAAAAAGCTTTAAGCTCAGAATACTGTAAGTTCATATCCACATCTGAGCACAGACCCTAAGATTTCATCTAAAGAAATTGAAAGAAATAGGTTTAGATCTACGGTGTTCTCAACCGGGCCAGGCCGGCCAGTTAAAATTGTCGTCGGCCGGGCAATTTTGAGATCCCCACTTTGTGGAAATTTGCTGTGGAGGTTTTCAAGAGATATACCACCATGGTGTAATCTGCACCTTATACCATTTTTACCACTACACCCGCAGGCAATTTACGCGCGCGTAGCCTCCAATTGCAAGTTTGTTTTGCTCCTAATATGAGAAAGAAATTGAAAGATCTATTAAGGTTTTAGTGACTTGTGGCAGTAATTAACGAACAAAAATGGTTATTTACCAAGTAGATCAAGAGTATCATAGGATAAATGGGGGTGCTTAAGCCTAGTGGTTAGAGCAGCGGTCTCTGAATCCGTGAGGATCTGAGGCGATTGGTTCGACTCCCTGTAGCTACAGAAGGCTTGGGATACCAGACATTTTGTGCACTCGAAGAATATATGTTAGAAAGAAGCCGTCTGTGCTCAGAAGATTCCGAAATAACTGGCCGAAGCCCTACTATTATTCATTAGTGATACAGTAATATATCACTTTTTAAATCAATCACATAGGATAAATATGGGTTTTTGTATAAAAACTAAACAATATTCTAGCAAATGTTTATTGCTCTCATTTGTCTATTACAAAGCCTTTGGTTTTTTCTGTTTTGAGTTCTTCGATTTCGACTTGGAACCGGCAGATCGTTTCTTCTTCTCTCCGGACTTCTTCTTGGATTTCTTAGATTTAACCTGAAATGTTAAAACAATTTGCAAAATTAGGCGATGGAATCAGTTTTTAGCCCCTTGAAATTCGATGATTTCGAATTAGTTTTGGTTTCTATGTCTGTTTGAATATAGAGACTGCACACGGTGTGAGTAGTCGCTCTCGTCAGAAGAGACGGAAGGTATTTCCAAGCCAACACGGGTCGCCGCGCTCTAACACAACGGGACAGAGCAAATTCAAAGGGTGAAATCTGATGCTCATACCCTTATTTTGTTAGGCAATTCATTTTAATTTATATATCATTGGAAAGGCCATAGCTCAATCTATGGAAATGAGTTTTTTCGAATGATTCGGTTAAAGCTTTCCAGAGAAAAATAAACGTTAAGTTTAAAATAACAGCTCAGTCCTTTAACCCCACTCTCCATTGGCGAGCCGTGCCAATTTGAAGTTAAATTTTACACCACCGCGGGATAATTTCGTACAGCGAGTGTAGTCTAGGTTTTAAAACCTCAAGTTATTTTAGGTTCAGGTTATTTTCTTGCGACTTTTCGTGATCGGTATAAATTACTCACTCCAGTAGTGACAGAAGGTTCAACGGTAGGAGGTAATGCAGCTGCGGGGGTTCCGGAACCATCCTAAATAAAAATTCAACTTTATTTTAGGATCATTTTACTTACAATAATCTGTGCAGTCTTGACGTCGGTGCTTTCTCCCTGTTGTGTTAGCAAATTGGCTGTCTTTACATCATTGCTTTCAGCATTGTCCTGTAATCATTGTATATTGTTTAAACTTGATTACTACTTTTACGTATAAGAGAGTTTGCTCCAGACGCGGATATGCATCCGTATGGCTCCAGAATGAAGTTTTAACGGAGCAGGCCCCATATTGTTTACTACGGGCCGTCCCATTAACACCCATGTATATGCCGAGAAAAGACTATAACCTACCAATAAGTTAGCAGTCTTAACATCAGCGCTCTCTTTTTGTGACAGTAGATTAGCTGTTTTTACATCATTGCTTTCAGAATTATCCTAAACATTTAAAGTTTTTTAGGAATGAGAAATCATCTGTCCGACAGAGGTTATAGACGATTTTGGCAACTAAAGACTAAAGTTTAAAGTTTAAAGTTATTTGCACGATTCTTTTTTCGGTGGGATTCGTACCACAGACCTCTAGCTTATGAGGCGAAACTTCTAGCCACTGGGCCACCGCTGGCACAGAATTTCTAACAATCACTTAGTTTTTATAAACTCAGTTCTTACCAATAAGTTAGCAGTCCTAACATCAGCGCTCTCTTTTTGTGACAGTAGATTAGCTGTTTTCACATCATTGCTTTCAGCATTGTCCTGCAATATTTTAGTATTTATTGAAAGTTTATACAATACTAATAATAATAACATTTATTTATTAATATTTATACAATTTCATTTTAGAAGTTTCAAAATAGCCCCGGTCGGCGGTTTCACAGTTGAGTCTATGGGTACTTGCTTGTTACATTGTAATTAAATTAGAAACTAACCAATAGATTTGCAGTCTTAACATCAGCGCTCTCTACATTCTCAATAACTTGTGCTGTTCTAACGTCTTCTTGGTCAGCCTAAAACTTATATTTTTGTAAATGGATTTCTAGGATTAGGGATTTCCGTGACAAAACCTCGTCTTTGCTTTGGGGAGAAATCCAGAGAAATTCA
Source organism: Phasmarhabditis papillosa (assembly GCA_034691345.1). Lineage (NCBI taxonomy): Eukaryota > Metazoa > Nematoda > Chromadorea > Rhabditida > Rhabditidae > Pellioditis > Pellioditis papillosa. Next base: position 31,967 of record JAQGAV010000022.1, on the reverse strand, counting down.
TCGATATCTTACTTGTAAGTTTCTGTTTACCTTAGGTACTGGAGTAGGCACACTAACTGGCGATGTCTTCACTTCGGATTCCTTAACGGCTACAGGAGTCTCGACTGCCACAGGCTGAGGGGCTGCGACGACTGGTTCGGGAGTCTGGGGAGCGACCGGGGCGGTTTCTTGAGTCACGGGTGATGGAGCGGCGGCTTCTGGGACAACGGGAGCGGTGACCGGAGCCTCTGGAGCAGCTGAAGCGGCTGCTGGAGTTTCGACTGACACTGGCTGAGAGGCTGCGACGACTGTTTCCGGAGCCTGGGGAGCGACCGGGGCGGTTTCTTGAGTCACGGGTGCTGGAGCGGCGGCTTCTGGAACAACGGGAGCGGGGACAGGAACCTCTGGAGCAGCTGAAGCGGCGGCTGGAGTTTCGACTGACACTGGCTGAGGGGCTGCGACGACTGGTTCTGGAGTCTGGGGAGCGACCGGGGCGGTTTCTTGAGTCACGGGTGCTGGAGCGGCGGCTTCTGGAACAACGGGAGCGGCGGGAGTTTCGATTGTTGGAGTAACTTCTTTAGGCTCTTCTGGCTTAACGGGAGCAACTTCTGGGACAGCTGGGGCCTTGTTCACCGCTAATGGCTTCCGGACAGATTGATTTTTCTGGCTAGGTACGGCAAGTTTTTGGGTGGGAGCGGGATTTTCGGCCTTTTGTTCTGCTGTCTTGTTACCGGTGCCCTAAAGAAGAAGTTAAGTAACAATTAAAATTATTCAATCTTTAAAAAGTATATTCCCTGCAATATATTTATTTATAATGTTACAATTCAGAGATTGTCCATAATAATGTTAGGTTACGTTTATAGTAATCCTAGTGTCCACACATCCGTTATCAATTGCATCTTTATAAAAGTATCCGGTTAATGAAGAAATAAGAAGTAGGAGTCTCCGGGTCGGTCGAATGCTGGCCATTTGCCAGTATAATGCTATTAGCCACTTACCGTCAAGTAGGCATATGCGCCGGCAATAGCAGCGCCGACAGCAATGTAGAGAAACATGATAAAAGGGACAAAGGTAGTCCGAGTACTATTAAATGTTATTAGACTATTTAGGTAAGGAATATATAGGTTGTTTATGAGAGATGAATTCCGGATCTCAAAGGAATTTGATGTAGTTTGGCTAGAAGCTGAGATGAGAATTCAGAAATAGGAATGGAAGCTTGTTAATAATGATGAGAACCAATCATCCTGGAGAAATGAGGATGCTCTCGATATGTCTATCTATACTACGTCCATGAGAATATATACTCATCGATGTATAAGCAACTGACTTAGAAAAGCAGGTTCAATTGGTGCAAGCTTATGAAAGATTACAATAAAGGATTATACAAAGGATTATACAAAGCCCCATTGTTTTCTCAACGGGCGACAAAATTTACATACGTGGATCTTGCCGATATCAGAAACGGGTGGAGTTTTGACGGAAAGCCGGCCCGTTTCTCAAATTTTCAGCCCGAGCCACGCGTCGAGTTTCGTTCCCGAATGGAAAATTTCAAACACAGGGCGGGCCTGGAACCCTTTATCTTTATTATTATTATTATTATTATTATTTTGTGAACACCCCTGTCATCAAAGACAATATGTCTTACGTTCTCTAGTTTCTCGTTCACTATTTCATTTCTCTAGTTTCTATACACTCTCTTCTTCTGTCTGCACTCTCTCCTCCATTCTCTCTACATAATACCATTTTGCAAAACCAAAACCACTGGGCGTAGTGGCGGGCGCCTGTGAGCCAGCTTCTAGGCAGTAGATTGGTGTGGATGGAGTGAGGGGCGGAGTCCTGTGTTGGTTGCTGGTTACGGCGACCGGGCGTCCGTGCCAAGCGATGCGTCGCCAGGGGTCGATAGTCGGAAGGCAATTGGTCCCGGGTGGATAAGGAGGGGTGTAAGGCTCAGGCCCGAAAGGGAGCAGGCAGAAACCCCCGCGCGTTGCAGTGGTCGGATAGCGCCTGTGAGTAACCACACTGATATAGCCGTTCCAATACCTTCTAACCACCAATCGTTTTTTTTGAATTTTGGAAAATTGATAATATATTTACTAATCCAAGATATTACATAGGCTTTTTTGATGCAGCTACTCACTTTTACTTAACAATAGCTAGGTGCGATTCATATTTTAGTACAGGGACCCTCCCAATTTAATTCTTAACAGAAACCAAAGAAAGGAACACGAAGAAATCAGATATTATTAGAAAGATTGCTAATTAATATCGAAAAACATTAATCCATACTAACAATAGTAATACCGCTCTGATTTCTATTCTACTTTTTATTTAAATTCTTTTGCATATTTTATGTCAAACCCCGTACAATTTAGGAAACACTGGTGCCATAAGAATAGAGTTCACACAAAACCAAAAAATTAACCAATTTTACACGAATTTGGCTCGCTATTACCAAGTCCCTTTCAAATATCATTCAACAATAAAAAACAAACAAAATATATGTAATATTTATTTACATTCTATTAGAAAGATTATTATTTATTCCCAATCATAAGGGTCCGAGATCGAGCCTCCACACACTGTTGCCGCCTGAAAGAAGTTGTATTAGCATAACTATTTCTAAAACTTGCTCTATTTCTCCGGGCGGGCCCTATTCCACAAACTCAACCTTGGTCTAGCTATCCCTTTCTAATAGACATTAATTTCAGTATAAAACAAACCTCTGCTAGCAGTTTGTACGCATATTCATAGTCGACTCTATCATGATATTGCAGTGAATCTAGATACTCGAGTAGTTTACCGAGTTCTATCTTGCATTTTAAGTTCAATAACATTGATTCCTTCTTTTCTCGACGACAGTCTTCCTTCATACGGCATACCTCATTCTTTTCATTAAGACGTTTCCAAGGTAGACCTAAACGGGAACATTGTTTCTTGTAATATACTATATAACCCCCACACTATGAAGTGGCCACATGGATTTATGCAGCTAAATTGTGAAACACCAACTGGTGGGATTCTATTCTGGATGAGGTAGGGGGCCATACTAGAAGTGTGTAGAAGTAACAACACCCGACCCATTGAACCCTGCTGGTCTGGTATAAATTTTACAATATATAGTCTACAATTCTCTAAACCACCCTGAATGAATGAATGAATGAATCACAAACCTGCAGGCTGAATCAAATCCAAAAGCAGATAAAACCAAGATTCGCAGTCATCCTTCGGGCCCAGTTCTTGGTTCTTGTGGCAGGCGAGCGAGGCGAAGCGGACGGTTCCCTTAAATTATTATTATTAATATTAATATTAGTAATAATAATATTAATTTATTATAGCTACCTACCTTGAATTTAACCATCGATCTTGGCGTTTTCAGTTCAGCCTTGTCGTTGAGAATCTTTCTAGCAATACCAAAGTCGAGTATATAAATCTGTAATGTATTATATAGTTATAACGTATCTATTGGTCCCAGACCCAACCAGCGGGCGGGGCCAGGGTTGTATGGTCTGATTGGTCCCCTTTCTGAAGTTTTTAATCATTGTTTCATTATATTATTTGTTAAAAAATTCAAATTTGCGCGTAGAGCAACAAAAGTTTACATGTTTGCTAGACATGAGACGGTCCATTAGTTCTTATAGGCTGAAACTATGCCTATTAAAGAATTTTGTAATTGTTGTTGAAGGTCTCTAGGTTTCTTAGAATAGACCCTGGTAGTCCCTTACCGTTGTGAGGTTCATAACTAACCAGTCTAAGTTCTCCTGCTAGTCCACAGGCATAATTGGCTGGCTTCAAGTCTCTGTGGATAAATCCATATTTGTGCAGATCCTGGCAAGCTTCCAAGCATTGTTTCGAAACAGACAGACCACACGTAGTAGAAAGAACCTGCAATCAATATAATGAGTTATTGAGTTTCCGTATTCCATTCATTGATTTGGAGAAATGCATTCAAGTAAAATTTTAGGACGCAGTAAAGCCCTCCGTGTGTGGTTCGTATCCGCCACGAGAAAGAATTCTTGCAAATTTCTGATCCGCCGCCTCCGCTCCCCAGGTGCTGTGCAATGGAGTCCTGGCATCCCTATGGTCCCTTCTTCTCACTTCATCATCCAAATATATGTGATCTCATGTTTCGTAAAATATGAATAACCAATATTTACGGTTAAGCTATAGACTAAATAATCGTTCAGTTAAAAATCCAATCATTGCAGGTCTTTTACCTACTTTCATCCCATTTTCTATGAAACTTTCTTTAAAACATACCTTTTCTGGCCGCATCGCCTTCAGATCCGACAGACTTTTCCCTACAAGTTGCATAACAAGAAAGAAGTAATTCTCTTTCTTGCCTCTGTCGACTATTTTGGTGAAATGTGACTGTCTTCGTTCGGAAGATACCAGTTTTAGAATTGCAATCTAAACAATAATAATATTAATAATATTAATAAAAATACTTTTAAATACCTCCATTTTTAGTTTTGAGTCCTTTCTAGTTTCAATCTTCTTTTCCACCTTCATAGCATACATTTTCGTCTTGTCCGCTTCCAGATGGACCCTTAAATTGAAAATTAAAAGATATAGTACACACTTTCAAGAGTTTCAAGAGAACCAATTGTGCCGGCCGGAATCAAACAAGTTTGATTAACTTCTGACTTCTCTTATCTATCATCCTGCGTTTACACTAATTTGAAGCATCTTATTTTGCTCCATAACCCTCCATAACTTACTTATAAACAGCTCCAAACCCTCCTTCTCCAAGTAGTTTGATCACTACAAACTTGGCTTTTGCCGAAGCAATGACGGTACCCTAAACTAATAAATTGTCAATTTCTAAACTTTTTATAGGTATGTACATTTTCGCAAGAGTTGGAATTCTTCTGGCTGGCCAGGCCGAGTGTTAACGTCTAGGACGAAACCGACTTTTCGAAACTGGGTGGGGCCGGGGCCTAAAATTTTTGAGTGGCGCCGGGCTGTTCGTTTCAATTTCAAATTTTTTTTTCCGTCAAAGCATCCAGAATTTTGTGCCAGAGACAAATAACAAAAACTTCTTTCAAGGACTGCGTAATGCTTGTATTGTTGTTTTGCCGTATCCAGTGTCACGGACCAAATTCCGCACCTTTAGTAGCTTCGCAATCTTTGCTCCATAACTTACGGCCTTTATTCCTAGATCATCTTCTGCTTCCTCATCGCTCATTTTGCAACTGCTCTTCTCGACCGAATATGAAGATATGAAGCCCTTAGCTCCAGAATGACGAATGGAGCAGATTCGGGATTTTCCGAAGCCCATGGAAGCTGTGGGACGGGAAAGAAGCTATGAGAGAGATAGTTGGAAATGGGATACTCCAAAAAAGCTAGCCCATTGGAAAATATGTGTATTCTTGATGGGAATGAGCTACCTAGGCAAAATATTCGCAAAACAGGCTCATGCGAACATAGATTTTTTAACACGTCTTCTTTTTTCTTCTTTATAATCGACTATAACTTAATACTCTTGGGCCAAGCCCAATTCTCACGTCTACTCTAACTTTAATCCCCCATGAAATCAGGTTCATAAATCTTTTAATGAATACGCTTCGCTAATCTGTCGTTATGCCTTAAATCGTTCTGATATTTTATATCGAATAAATAAAGAAATACGCAGTGTATTTAATAGACAACGCCGGCTAGCTAATTGCGTACATTTCCACTTTCCCGCCAGGGGCATTAGCCTGCTTATAGAGTGTGGACACAGGTTCTCGAGGTGATTTGGTGGTCTCGCACAGATTTATGAGAATACGCGATTACGGTAGTATTTATCAAAGAATACAAAGCACAACATAACGAAGATAATATTTATTGAAAACTTTGTTTATAAACCTAACATTAAGGGTATTGTCATAAGATTCTAATTCACAGTTTCTTTCTACAAATGAGAATCCTCGACAGAAAACTTTGACGGTAGATTAAAAGTTCACTTGGTTCGACGGCAAAGCACCACTATATGGGCTCCTAAATAACAAAGCTCTTTAGATCTGAAAATATATAAAAATATTCATTTTTATATATATATATATAAATATTCATTTTTATATATAGTCTTCTCTAAGAGTAAAGAGGCCGTGATCCCTGAGTATATTTTTCATTTTCTCCACTGCCCCTGCCGGCAAAGTTCGCGCTGTCATGGCAACTGCAACGTTGGTTTTACAGCATTCGCAGATTGCTCGCGTTCTGCTGGCAAAACAGGCTCTTACAAATAAATTTCTGAACACGGCCTCTTTATTCTTGAAATTGACTATATTTTGATCTGAAAATTATCAATCGCTTTTAAAATAGTTCGGGGTTTGACGGCACAGTTTTATGGATGCCCCTTTAGTCAGAAGCAAACTCCCTGAATGTAAAAAGTTTTTTTTGTTTATTCATATTTTACGAAATACGAGATCACAGATATTTGGAGGATGAAGTGAGACGAAGGGATATAGGGAGTCAGGACTACATTGCACAGCACCTGGGGAGCGGAGGCGGCGGATCAGAAATTTGCAAGAATTCTTTCTTCGGGGCGGATTCGAACCACCGACCTCGAGATTAAGAAGCAAAGGTTCTATCCACTGGACCTATCCGCAAATTTCATATTTTCTGAGTAAAAGTAGTTTGCTTTTAAAGAGAATCTTGTTATAGCGGACACGGAACTTTCAGTATGTCTTAAAACTGTGTTTGTTCTGCTTTTAATTCATAAATCGTTTTCCTTCATCCCCCATACTTTTCCTTCTTCTCACACCTTTTTGCCTTCTTCGCGGGATTTCGAAATTTTCAAATCCGACTGCGGATCTGCTTGGAATTTAAGCGCCGCGGCGTTGGAAAAATTGGAAAAATGGCGCGGCGACCGCCCTTAGCCGGTCTGTTATTAATAACAATGATGGATTGTGGAAAGAAAGTGACTGAAGAATATAAGACGAGAAGCAGTAAGGTAGACACTATGAGAACTAAGAGCGGGCCCGCATCTGTTCTTTAAAATTATATCATTTTTATATATAAGACCGTTGCTCTCTAGGATACCGCGCTAGAAACCTAGTTTTTTGATATAGACTATAGAAGGTACTATTAGAACAGAGAATTTGCATATTTCGTTTCCCAATCGCGCAGCACCAAAATTATACGTAGCTATAGTCAGATTCAAAAGTAATGAGGCAGTGTTAATAAAATTGGGTTTGCAGGAGTGCTGCAATATTTTGTCTGACTAAGGCAGAGCGAAAGCAAGTTTACAATCTGCTGATACCGCGCGCGTAGAATGCCAGCAGGCGCAGTGTTAAAAAAACAACGAAATGCGCAGCATACACGGCCTCATTACTTTTGAATCTGACTATAGCAAAATTGTCGCAAAAACGTTCAAAATTTCAAATTAATAACCGATAATATGATTAAAAGACAAAAATAAGCTAGCTTTAATGAGGCGTCCGTCCGAATAATGCAAACATCATATTCGGCATGTTTTTATCGTAGATCTTTCTTTTTCGAGTCCAAATATTCTCTATGTTAGTCGGATAATGGCTATTTCTATTGTATAATCATTTATCATCTTTGCGATTTGCGAACTGCAAGCGGATCGGCAAGAAGCTGAGAAGTACGTGCAAAATGCAACAAGAAGACGGAAGATTTTGATCGGAATAGGCGAGAGAAGCAAAGGACTGTGAGATACCGCAGAGACAGGAAACCGAAAGATTAAACAGGGTTACGGTAGGAAGGGGAGATCCAGTTGGGACCAAGAAGTGAGCAGTTGATGTTGAACAGGGCCTAAGCAAAATCGGAATTATTGGAATCGCGGTGTTGCAAAATTTTGCCTTCAAAAAAATTGAAAATTCCGCATTTCACATCTTTTGTCAGAAATTTTTGAAGGTAACACTTTGCCGAATCGTGTGACGATACATTGAAAAGCAACGAACCTTAAAAACCTCAAAACTTACTGAAAAACTAAAAAAAGATCACCAATCCGTCAGAAAATCTTCAGTTAATAGTGTTCTTTTAATCATATTTTACAAAAAACAAACTGGAATACTTAATAATTGGATCGTGGTCTTCAATTTCTTCTGAAGGTGCGACCCCCTTTGTATAGCGCGGTTCACGGTACAATCAAGGATGTAGACAGAATAAAAAAGTGTCAACTAAATGTATCATTTTATCCCATCTTAAGAGACAATCTCATCCTTTAAATCCACAAAAATGTCTGCTAAACTTGTGAAAATTTGATAAACTGGCATATTTTGTTTAGAAAACTTAACCTAAAGTATGGAAAGTTTGAATTTTGATGTGATAGCTTCCATATTTGAAATGCAGATTATAGAATTGTGAAGTTAATAATTTTGTTTATCTTACGCTCGTTTCCTGTAAACTTTCTGGGTTATGAAGACATGGTTTTTATGTTTAAATTCATTATTCCAAGACCTAGTGTGGTGGCCCAGTGGTTAGAAACAAACTAACTTTAGACTGCATCGCACGGGCTTTACTCCAGGCGCGGGGTTGCCAAAGATTATATTGAAGGATTGGAAATTGGGCAGCTCAGAACCTTTTTAGAAGTCAAATTGTATATGACCGCTCTACAAGTAAGTCCGGTGTAATGCAGTCTTCGTTTTGAAACAGACTATATGATCCTTGAGTGATATGAATCTTTTTATGGATTATCGGTCTATGTTTCGAAGGCAAAGATTCGTATAAGTTTGATTAGTCGACGTCGCAAATTGAAGCATAATGATGCATTTGTTAAGGTTATTTTCCCTCAATCATTAGCAAGGCTGGCAAAAGTTCACTTTCGGAACCGATTAATAATGCTCCAAATTTTTGAATTTGTTTTCAAAATTGGAAGTTGTGGTAAAAAATTTGGAATTTCTCAATAGTTCTGATAAGAGGGCCGGCTTTTGCCACCCATGATCATTAGTGTATGTTGGCGCCAACACTAATGATGGAATGTAAAGAATTCAACGCTCGTCTAAGCCCCTTTTGCGAGCACCGCGCCAGTATCTTGCGGTTACTCTCCGTTCAATATTGTACCTTGTTAGTACGCGCTTGCAATTTTCCTGCAGGTGCGGTGTTAGAAATCGTATAAATACGCAAATGACACTCCATTATTACTCTCGGCGCTGACTATACCCTTCCGAAAACAAAACTTTCCCCTTGAATTCTTGAGAATAAGAGTCCCACAGTTTATCGCTTATGTAATTAATCAATATTCAATTTGCAATGATAATAAAAATCTATTATTTATCATGTATTTAAATCTGCAGAATCGCCTTGCACTTACAGCAGCCGCAAACGTTCTATGAGCGACAAGGACGACGGATCTAAGAACAAAAAGTTTAGAGAGAAACTGAACTATATAATAATTGTCATTAATGAGGTTTTTTATAATAAACAGTTCTACTGAATATAGTTTTAGAAAGAACGCCGTTTACATCTGACCATCAATTTCAATACAAAGAAGGTATAAAAAGGTGTTTTATTAATTTACTCTTTCATAATAATAGTTGGTTTCTACGAGATAGAGGTACTCAAAACATCCGATAAGTAAGATGTTTTAAACTGAGATTACTTGAAAGTTTCCATGCCTTCGTCAGCTACGAGAAGTCGAACCCCAGAATCCATAACATCAGATTTTTGCGGATTCAAAGACCGATGAGATAGATTCTTTAGCGTCAGAATAATCTGTTTTTGCCGGTAATCCCGATATAAGTTAGACACTTTCGCAACTATCCAAAACCAAAACTTTTTTCTAAGCAAATCCCCTTTTTGCCTGTAAGAGATCTCTAATTGTTTACCTTCTTTCATTTGATTATCCCCCCGATTATTGCCTGCGTGCGCGGTGTCACAAAATTTGTGCCGGCGGCGGTTGCGTATCCTCTTTTGCGTAGAATTGGCCGCTCCCGTGCTAGTAGCAACAGCTGCAAGCATACAGAAGCAGTTCCACGAGGATTGTACGCAATGTCATGAACGACGGTAGGGGTGCGGTGTTGTCATGTTAGATGAGTTGCGTATTTGTGGATGTACCGTATTTCTTGTGAACAATCCTGCTAAGACCCCGAACTAATCGAATTATGCGTCCTGTAGGTATCGGGATAAAAGAATGTTGCAAAGCACATGATGTAGAATAGAGACGACTATTCACTAATGAAATTGAAACTTGACCAATACGGAACGAAATGTGTGTTGTCATGTGATCAACATAGATGAATCAAGAGATCATGGACACTGGAGTCTCACGAAAGTTTGTGGGACCAACGTTTTAAATTTGTGAATTCAACCTCGGGTTTGTCCCATCCCTCTCCTGGCTGAGGTGGCACGAATTTTGCGCCTTAACATTTACGCGCAGGCACCGAAGCCTATATTTTAGTAACTGTGTGATTTATGACATACCTCAAACATAATTATGTTCAAACTACCGGGGCGCGAATGTCCGCAGCGCAAAGTACACACCCACCTGGCAGGGACTTGTCCATAGCCTACTCTCTGTTGTTTTGATAGTAGGATGCTTATTTTAAAATAGAAGAATAAAAGTAATTTATAATATTTTAATTACTTGAAATAGTTTATAATATAAAAATACTACTTTTCTCAGTAGTAGCCTGCCTATATTGCTTAAAAAACTGAAATGTCTTATACAGGGAAGTGAACGCTTATCTAAAGGGAAATCTTGTGAAGTGGAAGAAATTTTGTTTTAGGCCACTGATATAGTCGGCGGACTAATCGCTTTCAGTTAAAGGTCTAATAAATTAAAAATAGAGCATACATTTGCTCTAAATTTGCTCTAATTGCTGTAATAAGGTTTAAATAATTTGCAGTTCGTACCGTAACCCTTTGCAAGCGATTAGTCCACCGACTATAGGTTACTTTGGAAAAACTTCAAAAATTAGTTTTTAACCATCACTCTTCGTCAGAACTCTGTTTTGTGAAATTTTTAGTCAAAAGTTCACAATTTGTTTAAGATTCAAACAGGATAAATTCGAAATGAACTATAATCTAACGTTATAAAACAAGAAAAGAAAGCGATATCTCCGGGAATCATTAGTGATTGAGCTAAGAACATTTCAAAGAACACAACCAACACGGATGTATCGCGTCAGGACACTTGAGCGCTCAAAAGATCGGCGCTAAAAAGGTCGGCGCTCAAAAGATCGGCGCTAAAAAGGTCGGCGCTCAAAATGTCGGCGCTCAAAAGATCGGCGCTCAAAAGATCGGCGCTAAAAAGGTCGGCGCTAAAAAGGTCGGCGCTCAAAATGTCGGCGCTCAAAAGATCGGCGCTAAAAAGGTTGGCGCTCAAAATGTCGGCGCTAAAAAGGGTCGGAGCTAAAATGGTCTGTTTGCTCAAAATGTCTCGGCTCGGGGTGGCCCGTAAAATTCCGAACCTTAAAGAAGTAATCCTTGTCTCGCCCTACAATCGGATAAACTTATAAATTTAGTTTGTATTTTAGTTTAGACTTGTTGAAGTAAAACTGATTCATTACCGCTGTTCCCGAAGGATACTGAATGGAATCCTATGAGTAATGATGGAGTGTAAAGTATGGCAATGCTCCTCTGAGCCCCTTTTGCGAGCACCGCGCCAGAATCAGACGGCTACTCTCCGATGAATAATGTACTTTGCAAGTGCCCGCGTGTAATTTGCTTGCACGTGCGGTGTTAAAAATCCTAATAATACGCAAGTGACACTCCAATATTACTCTCGGCGCTGACTGTACTTGTATAAATATCTAACAAACCCTCTCAAAGTCTGAGTCTTGAGACAGACTCTACAGTATCCCTTTAGACCTTTAATTCCACTTTTATTCAGTGCAATAATTCCTTTTAAAGAACAGGTCGACATACCTTTTAAGTGCAAAATCTTAATGCGTTCAGCTGGTCTAAATCAACTTAATTGATTTAGGTGCGGCGCCATATGTGAACTTAGATGATATACAAATTATCTCTTTATCTCTAATTATAAATATATTTAAATGCATTTAATAATGTTACATACATATTTATTATAATGGCGCCAGGTGATAAATTATGGGTGGTCGAGATCAGATCTCGTTTCTGCAAAATACAAAGGGGAAGAAGGAAAGGCCACAAAAATGAACATGGTACATGGACGGAAAGAAGTTGCGTTTGATCGAGCTGTGTATGGGATTTGCGACAGAATTGTAAAGTCAAAGAAAGTTGTACACTTGTGTGGAATTAACTAAAAAGAAATCAGCTGTAGAGAGAGATGTAGTTTAAGTGTGTGGGTGCTTTAGCCTAATGGCTACAGCTGCGATCTCTGAATCCGTGAGGATCTGAGGCTGTGGGTTCGACTCCGCGTAGCTACAGAAGGCCTGGAAAACCAGTAGCTTACCTATCGCATATTTCGTGGACCCGAATGCTGTAGTAAGAAAATAGCCGTCTTCGTTTTTGCTCTCAGAAGAGACTTGATTCACTCTATTTAGGATTTCTTACTGTACGTAAGAAACAACAGAAAGCCTTCAAATCATTATGAATTTTGAAGATGTACTAAACCATGTGATCAAGAACATAAAGTAAAATACATATAGGTTTACTTGGCCGAAATCTGCGTAAAGCACATTCTAGTCGTGGGCCCAGTCCCAGGGTTGGAAATTTGACGGGCCCGCCCGTTTCTCAAATACAAAAAAAATTCAAAAAGTCGTTTACAGCAGGGACTTTAGGTTAACATTTTGATAATAGTATAGATAGTTAAAGATTGTTGCACTCTTTATTTGTTGTTTATACCGATAAATAGCACTGAAAATTAACTTTTCTGAAAATATCCGCTAAAAAGTCCGAAATAGACTAGGGCCGGCCGGGCTGGGCCAGGGTCGAAAATGTGAGAAACGGGCAGGCCGGCCTTTTCCCAGCCTTGCCCAGTAATAAGGTCTTATGCTACTAAGCGTAGTTATTCTTCTAATCCCGTCTTTATCCTTGCTATCCGTATCATTTTGATCCTTTTCTCTCGGATGCCTTCCATCTCTTTTTCGATGTTTCAACAACCGCTTTCCCATAGGCAAAAGGGGGCGGAGCTGTGACTCTACAGTCCTATAAAAGACTTCAGGTAATCCCACAGGTGAACCAACCCCTTATCCATCAATTTCTAATCTAAGGCTACACCCTGTTAGGGATACAGTAACCCGCCGAAGCTATTTCTGAAACAACAGAGCCTGCTGAGCTCTATTTTGTACATGATTATGAGGATTTTAACGTTTTTGGCTGTTGGTATGTTGTTTTATGCTCGATTTTAGTATTTATATTGTCCATTTCGTTTGATATCGGTTTTTTATTAAGAAAATATACGTATTTTATTTACTGTATTAAGTTTATATTAAACAATGGTGCAGAACTATATAGCTAGTCTTTAACCGACTATATTTATAGTATGTTTATTTTACTTATTAGATTTTGTTTAGTAACGGCAGTCTACTGTGCCACGGAGCCAGTGAAGATCAATGCTACTCAACATGCTTATCAGGTAAACTAATAATTCGATTTTTATTAATTGACCTAAATATACTTTGTAATATAAATAGTCTTATTAAGATTAAGTGTATTATCTTGAAAAGAAGCGTTGCTTGCGTAAAATAAATAAACTTTCAAGAAAAGGCTCCCAATTCGCCGATTCTCTATTCACTTCTATATGACACAGCTGCTTCCCAGTGCCAGCAGTTTAGAAACGCCCGGGTGGGTGCTCGGCTAGTTTTCAGCCTGCCCGGGCAACAATTCTCAACTGCTCGGGCAGCCAAAAACTGCCCGGTCACGCACCCGGGCGTTTCTATACTAGGTTACAGGATACTTCGCTGGATGCCTAGCTCGTGGTGCAGACTATATTCTGTTTATGCTTGTTTTATTCGTATAATAGCTTGGATACTAATATTAATTTTAAAACTTGAAAACTTACTATTTAGGTGAAAAGAGCTATAGTTCCATTGTTTTATAGAAAATATAACTTGCTTTTGCAGGACGGTAAAGTAATGAAGGTACCTCTAAACGAAACTGGATCTGATGAAATTCTTGGTAAATGGTTAGGTCAAGCTCTGTCCGGACTTATGGCTGCAGTAGCTTCTAAGAGGTTTGTACAACATTTTATATAATTTATATATCTGCATTCTTGCATTTATAAAGCCTTATTATAAAGTGAAACTACTCTTACTCAACTGCAGAAAATCATTAAAACAATTATTATTTAATCTATCTTATGTTTTTCACAACACCGCCCTCATTTTCAAAGTACGCCGGGTTCAGTATAACAAAAATCACAAAATCAGTCTGCAAATTTACCTCCCTGAAAAAAAACGAGAAAAACTGAATTCCCAAATTAGTAAAAGAATGACAAAACGCGCGCTAAAGCCATTAGCAAAATTGAAACAAAGCGCGGTAGAGTATGGAAAAAGTGATTGAAAAACTTAAATAAACGGGGAATTTTTTACTGGATAGATTTATGAACGGTCCTTGTAGTTTGTAGTTCTTTTATAGTTGAAACTAAACCCAATAACTGGGGACCTGATAATATTTGCTGCAAAATGATAAATAACAATATATTCTAATACGAATACCAGATTTATATTATAAAATGACACTCGTACTTATGCCAACCAGTGCATAGAACTCTAAACTGAAAGATTAGTTATATTTTGCAGACTTCACCAAATGGACGAAGAATCTCGAGCTGACGTCGAAGTCTGTTCTAAGAATGCCAATAGTGTACCAGAACATGCAAGATGTATTGTAAAAGTATTAGATCAAACAAAGAATATTAAGATGGCAATGCCAGTTAAAGGTTAGTAGTATTATATAAAATAGCTACAATTTATAAAACATCTATAGTGAGCGCCGAGAGTAATCATGGAGTGTCACTTGCGTACTTTTAGGATTTTTAACACCCCACCTGCAGGCAAATTGCACGCGCGTACTTGCAAAGTACATTATTCATCGGAGAATAGCCGCCATATACTGGCGCGGTGCTCGCAAAAGGGGCTCAGACGAGCGTTGAATACTTTACACTCCATCATTACTCTTGGCGCTGACTATAACAAACTATAAGCTATAACCACAACCTCATCGGCAAAAGGTTATCTAACGTAAAATGAATACATTCAAAAGAAACGTTTGCTCTCAACGGTTTTCAAAAATTGGCCAAAAATTTAATGTTCCTTATCAAATTAGCTTGAACAGTTTCTGTGCTGCGTTTACAACTTACAAAGCTAACGGTAGCTCTTTAGATACTCCAGCCTCTCATTTGAAGAATAAGCCCCTTAAGGCAGTTAAGATAAATAGATCAGATGAAAAGAAGGGGGAGGACATAGAATGGAGTGGAGCATTTGGACAAGCAAGAATGAAGAGACAGACTAATATGAAGGTAAATAACAGTTACATTAAACAATTTGTTTGCTCTATTCTTCGAGAACATTTCAAAATAGAAAGTAAAACTATAACAAACGAGACTACACAAAACAAAAGTGGCGAAACCCGTGACCGTAGTACAGAAACGCCAGGGTAGGTACCCGGGCAGTTTTTGGCCGCCCGAGTGTTGCCCGGGCAGGCTAAAAACTGGCCGGGCACTCACCCGGGCGTTTCTATACTACGGCCACGGAGTATTTTGAAGACAGCTTTCAAATTTGCCCTCAATAAGAGTTACGTTTGTGATAACCAACAAATTATGGACTTAAAACCGAACTTTCAAAGGAAGAAACAAGTTGTTAAACATTTCATTTGTATTACTTAAGCCTCATTATCTTTATATCGAGAAAGAATTATTTTCATAATTCTCAACTTTATTATTGTTTTAGATCGTTAACAGTGATTCATATAAGCTAAAGACTAAATATGATGCTTCTCCAATGAAAGCAGTACTTAAACAGATGACAAAGAATGTTAGAATCATAAATGACAAGAGTGGAGAAGCACCCGGGTATGAAACTTCTTCTTAAAATACTTTGCAGCTCTTATATTCTTTCAAAAATTATCATAAGCTGAAGGCGAAATCACTTCAAAGTATAGTCTATCTCAAAACCAGGGTTCCCAGCGCGGTATCACGAGCGGTGCACAGGATTATGAAAATGAATGTAAAATCGGTCGACCTGGTGCGGTTTCTCCAAAAGTACATTCATTTTTTAAAACACAGCGTCCCGCCCGCTCGCGATGCACTGGAAACCTAGGTCTTGGAATGAACTATAACATTTAATCAATGGAAAGTAATTTGAGGTTATAATAAGTTATAATTACCAGGAAATGGTTAAAACTTTGAAATGTGAAGAGATTGCAAATTCTTCTAACCAACTTATTTCAGCTGGAAGCGTACTCTTGAGAGAGTTCAAGGACTCGGAAAGAAGGCAAAAGAAACAGAAGAAAGAAGAAAGAATCTACAAAAGAAGCTTAAAATGTTTATTAATAATACTCCAGATAACTTCCAAGATCCAAGAAAGATAACTGCTCTACATGCTGTGAGTTGAGAATACTAGTATTTCTAACCTATCACAAACAAGACCTACAATATTCCATAGGATTTTCCAGTTACTTTTTTGAATGTAACCTTAGCAGATTTGCTAGAAACGCTAATCCAAAAACTAAAGAATAAATGAACTCTTGAAGAAAAGGCTACCAATCCACCGACATTTCGTTCATTTTTATAAATTTCTTTCCTAAATACATTTTGCTTCTTGCACAACTTTGATCAAACTCCGTTTCCCAAAATAAGCAAAGTATCATTTTGGATTCTCTAATACACTAATTCGCACATGATACATCCGTCTTCTTTTCCCTGTCGGCGTTTCCTTTTCGACCCTGCCAAATACCGTAATTCGTTATTCTTATCCACTCGGGAACCCGCCCTGCAGCTAATATTTCATCACCTAAAGCAAAGAAACTTATGTTGCGGACTGGCCAACTACGCGCGCTTTTGGATATTTTAAGCGCCGGCACGTAGTGGCGGCAAAGTACAAAATACGTGACTGCGGGAACGGATATTAAATGATATCGCGCCTTGCCGAAAAAAACGAACGCTTGTGGATTGAGAAATTAAAAAGAAAGTTCATATTTATTACTACTTTTCGAAAGTTTTTACAGTCAATGAAAGAATACAAACAGTACTATAGTCAGTATCAAAAGCAAGGTTTCCAGCCCACTATCCTGGAGAGAGGCGGTGTTAAATATAAACTTATACTTTTGAAGAAAGACTTCTAATCAACCTTTTTTCCATTTATTTTTATTTAACATCGCTGTTCTCGGGTTACTAGCTCTTGCTGAAGACAATATGTCTTCATGGCAAATGAATCTGAAAACCTAAACCAAGAATAAAACGAAGCCATTATCATACTCCAGTTTACCAGTGCTGGGAATTTGAACGGCCGGCCGGGCCGGAATGGGGCCGAAATTTTGGGAAATCAGCCCGGCCGGGGCCGAAAATTTGAGAAACAGGCCGGTTGGCCTTTTCCCTGCCCAGCAGTTTACTATTACATTACCATATGCATAAATCACTTTCGACCAATCAATCCTATTTCTAAATTAGTGTACTTCAAGTGCAAAAAGTGTATATAGTGTCCCGCGGTTGAATCTGTAGCGCAATATAATTTAATAGCTTCGTGGGTGTTCTAATTCTAAAGTGATAAATTAAAAGTATAATAAATAATGTTAATTATTATTAATGTATTCAGATGGAATTAGAAGACGAACAACTCGCAACCAAAAAGGCATTGGGAAAAGAGAAAGCAGATGAACTAAGAGTACCACTCCAAGTAGTTAGAGAAGCCATTAAGGTGAGGAATATTTAGAGTAGACATGTTAACGAGACGGGTTCCAATGGACTGGCCCCGTGCCTGAGGTGGTTATCCCGTCGGCACGGCCCGGCCCGGCCTGGGTTTCAAAATTTCAGGCCGGGCCGGTAACCAGCTCTGGCCCGTCCCCGGTCATCATTTTAATAAATACTAGTGGAGATCTCCAATTGAAACGAGTGACAAAAAATTAAAATAGTAAAAAGATAAGCCAATATTAACACAACAAAAAGATGGCGATCTCCACTAGTATTGATTCAAAAGGTCTCATTTGGAAGTTGATAGATCATCAAATTTACTATGTGAAGATTGCTTGTTTGCTTTGAATATACAACGAATTCAACTATAGTCGGCAGACTAATCGCTTTCAGTTAAAGGTCTAATAATATAAAATTGGACCATATCTTTGCTCTAATATGCTCTAAACATTTTGCAATTTATACCGTAACCCTTTGCAAGCGTCGGCAGACTAATCGCTTTCAGTTAAAGGTCTAAGCGTCGGCAGACTAATCGCTTTCAGTTAAAGGTCTTCGACAAGAAGACGTTCACCGACTATACAACAAAATAAGATAGTACAAATGTTGTGAATTTATTCTAGACTGCTATGCTAATGGCTGGTAAGAACACTACGGACTTCGACAAGAAGACTCTTAAATTAGCTTCTCCAAGAATGTTTTCAGTTGTTCCAGAACAAGAGGATGACAGTTTGGTTAGTAAAATTATTCAATCTAACTAGTTTAACACATAAATTTTACTATTAGTTTCAAAGCCTGTGTTCCTGAAGTTTATTTATAGAAAACGAAGCTTCTAGAAAGCTGACAAAGACTTTTGTTTTTAAGTCATAACTTTTTTATTTTAATAACTATCATTCGAGTATATAACATATAGGCTTAAATGAATCATTCACAAAGATTCAGAGGTGTAAAGATTTAAATTTAATGCTTATATTTAAATAATTATAACTTTATTTTTAGTTCAACCTCCTGTCCCCCTCACTTTTCTCTCTCCATGACTCTGGTACAGAAGAAGAACAAAAGTTGTCTCTGCCCTCTCTCCTTAAAGGTCTCGAGAAGAATGATCAGGAGGCGTGGCTAGACTTTGTTATGGAAGCAGCAGGTACGGTAGTCAATTTAGAATAATATCTCATGGAGTTAAAAATTTAGAAGGAAACATAGAAATTTGTTAAATATACTACTGAAACATGAAATACAAAATTGTATTGAAACTGTTGTGCTTATAACAGTTTTGGTTAGTACATGACTATGTCTGACTGGATATTGCCTGTTATTTCCCCAACACTTTTTCATAATTACATTCTTTCAGGAGTTGACGCAATGGTTGAGAAGGCCGAAAATGCTCAACAGGATTCTCGCGATCAAGAAATGAGAGGAACCGGTGGAGTGCCCCTTCATTTTACAAAGAAGAATGTTACCGACACTCTTGGAGACCATGAAACCAGAAAGATTGATGTATTTGAGAAATTAGACAAGAATTATAATGATAAACAGGTATGTTATTAAAAATAAGACTATAACCTAGCTATAGTGTGATTCAAGACTATAAATAATGGAGTGTTACTTGCGTATTTTAAGGAAATTTTGCGTATATTTTGGGGTTTCGAATACTTTCAAAGTCATTTTCAACGAGATTCTTTTTTAACACTCAATTATTACTCTCGAATCTTACTATATGAAGTCCATTCAAAAACTATAAAATTTTTACTGAAACCTTTGAACTCTATTAAATCTTGAACAAATTTCATCTACTGGCCGTAGTATAGAAACGCCCGGTTGGGGCCGGGAAGTTTTTAGCCTGCCCGGGCAACAATTCATAACTGCTCGGGCAGCTAAATACTGCCTAGGCACTCTGGCGGGCGTTTCTATGCTACGGCCACAGGGCGCCGGCCCGTCGATGCTCTTTTACTCTTAATTTTCAAATTCTAATGAATATATTTACAGAGAGCCGAATTGGACCAGAATGGTTACAGTGTGCTGACACCAAAACAAATAAGAACCCTATATGGACCTAATTCTCCGTATAATAACACGGAAACAATGAAGAGATTATTGAAGATGAGCGGAAGACTAAGGGATGATCCACACCATCTTATGGAGAAAGAGTAAGTACTGAAACAGAGAAAACACAAACTATTAACTAAAAAGGAAAGAATTTGCTAATTTTTAAAGTAGTTCAGCCGTTGATTATACTCAAAGTGTATTCTTTTGCCGGATTCCAGCATAGTATTCTGGGAAGAGAAGTCAGTGAATTGCGACGAGTATTCTCTCCAAAAGCACATTCATTTTGATCAAATACCGCCTCTACCCAGTATATCGCGCTGGAAACTCCGCTCTTGAACAGATTCAGATCTGATTATTAATTGAAAACACTTGAATAGTCGTTTTGAATATAATACAGAGAATAGGAGTGAATCATTTATTAGTAAAATCTGTCCCTTATAAAGGTTTGGTTAACAAGAATATAAGCGATCACAGAATACCACTGGACCTTCTGAGAAGGGAGCCAGGGTGGATTCGGAGGGAGTATTTCATTCCACAACTAAAACAAAAATATTTCATCATCTGATCCTAAAAAAAAGACAGCGATCTTGCAATCACAATAATTAAAATATCTTTTCAGCATCCGCGCCATCGCCGAGGCTGAGAAGTTTGGCACCCGTCGTCACGACATCGTCGGTTCTCCAATCATCAACATGCCTTTGACCGGCCAGGGTGTACTTCTGTCTCAACCTGTAATCCTATCCCCCCTAGTTCTATCTCCAATCACTCTTTCACCTGCCGTTCTTGGACCTATCATTCTCTCTCCATGGGTCTTCATCCCACTAGTCCTCAGTCCTCGTGTCTTGTCTCCTTTAATCCTAACACCCCTTGTCTTCTCCCCAATCGTACTGTCCCCCCTAGTACTCCATCCCCTTATCTTGGTTCCTGGAGTCTTTAACCCCGTAATCCTCTCACCCCTTGTGCTCTCCCCATTAATCCTGTCTCCACAGGTCTTTTCTCCTCTCATTCTCTCGCCATTCGTACTTAATCCCCTTATTCTTACTCCTATGGTTGGTTCCCCCCTTATCTTGAGTCCCTTTGCCCTGTCCCCAATTATTCTGTCCCCACAGGCTCTGTTCGCAGTCGTACTGTCCCCGTACGCACTTTCACCTCTTATTGAATCTAAGCTAATCGCTTCAGAAGTCGTTCTTTCACCAAGTTGGCTGTCATAAGCTGTTTTAATATTTTTTGTATAGTTTAATTCGAATTCTGACTCTTCAGTATTAGCTCGTAAAAGATAGAAATATTTAAAAGCTAACTAAAAGTAGATCTAAGGGTTCAATTTGATCATATCTAACTTATTTTTAATTTATTATAGTGTTTTGTTGTTTTTAAGGCCTGGCAAATTTGTGTTCCTTCGTTAGACTGAGTACAAAGTGTTTTACCGAATCTGCCCGTGCCCGTTTCCTCCAGACCCTGGAGTACAGGGTAACCTTGTCTGTATTTATTGACCATCCCATACAGAGTCTTTCACGTCCTACATTCATTGTATTGTGCAATATATTTATTTGAACAAACAGAGTTATAATAATAAATTATTGATTTTACTTCTTTTTTTTTGAAATGTTTAGGTATAGAAAGGACTGTGCAAACCTCGAGCTGGCTACAAGCCGCAGTTATAGGCAATATGGTCGATAATAAACAAAAGACGTCAGGGCGCGGTGACTGCAGTTTTTTTGTTATGGACTATATCTAATCAATTACAAGAGCTAAGGACCTTAGCCTGTAGAGGAGCGGTGTAAGATTATAATGAATTGATATGCCAATAACTTGATAAAAGCTGTTAATACAGACTATACTATATATTGTTGCTAAACAGTACCGTTCAACCAGTCCTGTTTCTGAGACAAAATGCAGTACATATGTAATTGTTAAATAAATTGTAAGCTTAATTACCAATCGTCAGATCTTCTTGAATCTGGAGCTTGTATCATAGTTAACTGTTTTGTATTGATTTTATGTGGTTCGTCATCGACATCACGAGCTATGCTGAAGAGATTTCGCAATAGATTTGCGAAAGTAACGGCCATCTCGAAACAATAAGCATTTTATATTCTTATCTATTACAATACTTGTATTTATAATGTTTTAATGTTTTATTTAGATTAAAAATAGTAAACATATCTGTTTCTTTATAGGAAATAAATAAGAATAGTTTGATTGTGCACTACTCCGAAAGTACGAGTATCAATTATAAACGAATAACAAATGATAATTCTCTGTTTTTTTAATTGTACTTTCGGATAATAAACATTTATTATTTTAATTATTATTAATCTATATACTTATTTTAAATACCATGTAGATACTCCGTTTTCTCTTTTCCTACTATTAACTTTTGTAATAGTCTTACTTCCTTCCCTTCATTGCGCCATTGCTGAACTTTAAAAAAGAGTTATTCATCAGAAACAAGAGGGAAAAGAAAACAACGTAAAAGTAACAAATGAAAATAACAATAAGAAAAGTAAATAGTATTATTGATACTTTTCCTTACTGTTCTCAAAGGATAGAAACTGAGGCTAAAACAGGATTCTGAAAATTTGGTACCAAAATATTCATTCCTAGCGGAGTTATAGTCATCCGAATTCCGGAAAATTCTGTGCATCAACTGTTAAGCGTTGCGATAGGCAGCACAAGTTTCAGTTGCTTTTTATAGCGTTGCGTTCGAAATTTATCAGGAACGCCAACGAAATATTCAAAACAAAACATTGTTAACTTACGAACGTACTTTGTTATTAATATCACTCTCATTTTTTTAAAAGTTTTGTGTTTTGTATATTTTTATAATAATTTTCAGTTTTTAAAACATAATTAAGAATTGCAAAAACCTTCTGTTTTCCCTTTGTGGTTTCCAAAATTACAGTTTAATCACGAAATATTTTAATAGCTGGCAATATTAAAAAAAAAAAAATGATAATATACTTAATTTATGTTTAGGTACCATTCGTATAAATTATTGTTTGTAAGCTCCTCTGTTACTTTTCACGAGTAAATTAGTAATAAGTATTGCCAGAATTACAACTTTAAGCTTTTACTTTTGCAGATAAAGCCTTTCTTAACAAACAATGTGAACTAGTTTTATATCAGAAATTGCATTTTATATACTTTTCAATTGTTATTTCCTCCTTCTTTTGTTTCAAAAGTTTGAGTTTGATTTGATTCCATAAAGTTTACACTTTAAAAGATAAAATATTTTAATATTTGTTGGCGCCTTGCATGATTTAGAATATTATAACTCTGCAAAAACTGATAAGAATATTAAAAGTTTTCAGTCTCCATAACCTATTTTTCAACAATTTAAATATTCATTTACGAGCGTGATGTCAGTGCGGTACCGTTTTAATATTTTTCGTTTATTTTGAAACTATTTTATTAAATTATATATAAGAGTTTTGAAAGATTGAAAATGATACTTTCCAGATTTAACACAACTTTTACAGGCTTACTGAATGTATAACTTTTGGAAAACACACTGGCAACTTAAAATAGTAGTCTTAACGATTGAAGCGTGTTTTTTACTATAGGGGTTATTTAAGCCCTGTCCCATTTTAATATATGTAATCCTAACTCATTTCTATTTGGAGAACTCCCTTGATTATGCAGCTTAACAGGACGCTGTGTCGACTGATTTCATTTTTATAACACAGCACCCTGCTTGTGATACCGCGCTGGAAACCTAGGTCTTGAGATGGACTATACCTAACAACACTATTACTAAAATATAACATTATATTATTATTTAATACTCTTTAAGCTTATGTAATAACTATTTGAAATGGCCTTGCTTAGACCTAATTTGCCCTAATGAATTCTTAATAAGCGTTGTATATGTATCTACAAACATTGTAATGCCATAGGCATAATTCACACGCTGCTAGCGGAAATTCATTTATTTATAATTTTTAATTTGCTCTTTTCTCTAAATTTAGTATATAAAGTGTTTTTATAATAATATTGTTTTAAGAAAACGATGCAATCTCTTACTGATAAAGTGGAAACTCCTCTTCTCGAAGAAGAACAAAGTCTGACCATTGAATTGTAAGTTTATAAATTTATAAAAAAGTAAAACTATAGCAACGCTGAGAACCGAAAATTTGAAAACGGGTCGGCCTTTTCCCAGCCATGAACTATAGTCTGTATCAAAAGCTAATTTTCCTGCGCCATGACATGGGGAGTAGCGGTGGATTGAGATCCTTGTTTTCTACATAAATTCATTTTTATATAACATCGCTGCTGTCAATGATATTAGCGGTATATCTTATAAATTAATCTTTTAACGAAAATCTCCAAGTCCATCGATTTTCCATTCACTTTATATATAGTTTATCTCAAAGGTTTCCTGCGCGGTATCGCGCGCGGGGCGCAGTGTTATAAAAATGCATGTAAAAGCGGTCGACGTGGTGCGTTTCCTTGAAAAGTACATTCATTTTTTTAAACACTGCTCCCGCTCGCGATTCCGGGCTGAAAACCTAGGGATAGACTATAGAATCTGCTACAGGAGTTAGCACCAGGGTCGGGCGAAAATTTCGTATTATGACCCGATAGGACAATTTTGAGAGTTTAGGAATGTTCTTGATTTGCTTCAATTTTAAGAGAAATAAAAGACTATACAAAATATTATTAATAAAAGTAAATATATTCTATTTAGTAGTCATAGTGAGACTGATATATCGCCTGAAAACAGAAGAAAAAGCATTATCCGCACTCCTAATTCAACTCCGCGAACTAGAACGAGGATTGAATTTAAAGATGTTATTAGGTATGAAGGCTGCTTGAATACTGGTTTATCATCCGATATAAAAGGTCGGCTGCCGAAATTTCCTCGGTTATCCACTGACAGGATGCTCCTCCCCGTTTTTTTCGCAATAGGGTAGTGTATAAAATAAATTAACACAACAATAATATAGTTATTAGAACATAATCTTTTTGTTTATTTGTTTTTACGAGACAAGATGTAACAGATTTTTGAAGCGAATAAGTGAGACAAGGGAACCATAGAAAGCGGAACTACATAGCACAGCACCCAGAAAGTAGGGGGATTCGAATCATTCTAGCTTATGAGCCGAAACTTCTCACCACTGAGCTACCACGCCCCTTCGCATTATCTTTAAATTATTTTAAATACGATTCTGCTAATGTAAACTGTAAATTTTATTAATAAAATAACTAATACATAATATTCAGGGTGGTCGAGTTTGAAAAGGATTCGCCTACAACATCAGCTCTATTGGAATCAGAGACGCATCCTACAATCGATCGGGTTTCTTTGTTAAGAAATAGAAAGATAAATAGAAGACCAAGAATATCAAAACAAGAAGTATCATCTTTAATTAAAAGAACAGAAAGTTTTCCAAGGTAAGTTACTTAATAGCATCTCTATAGTCAGAGCCAAGAGTAATTATGGAGTGTTGCTGACGTATTTATGGAGAATATTGCCTAAATTTTGGTATTTGAAGAATTTCCTTGCCATTTTTAACGAGATTCTTTTTCTCCACCCCATCATTAATGTCGACTCTCAATATATTTTGGCACTACTTACTTTTTAAGTATTTAAAAAGTATTTTATTTCCTGTATCACAATACTAGTAGACCGCGCCTTTCTAACATTCAGTCGTTGGGTGCACAAATTAAGGATAACTAAGCTCCTGGTTTTCAAACTTTTGCCGCTACGGCCTCATATCCTCGCGGATTCAGAGGCTACTGCCTTAACCACGGCGCTAAACCATACCATCGCGTTTTTGAATAAACTTATAATTAATAATATTTACAGACCTCGCGACTCTGCCTACCTCCAGGCTTGTTTTGCTGAGGTGAAGAGAGACCAACTTATGTTTAATCTACCTGCTTATCCGGCTATTTCCAATTCACTTGGAACATTTGAATTCTCAGATGAAATAGATGAATCTCTTAACTCTTTTGATATGGATACTGCCTTTAGTGAAATGTTTAATCAGCCAGAGCTACCAAGAAAGAGAAAATCCATTGAAGCGGAGTTAAGTCAAAATGACGAGGTTGAAGAAGGCTCACCCCCTAAGGTACGATTCAACACCATAATATGATTGCGAAAAATATAAACTTAAAACCTGCATTTAAAGACACGGCCTACTCAAAAAATTGTTGTCAATTTTAATTGTTAAATCGATAGAACTAGTAATACTGAGTTGAAACAGTTGAAAAAGATCGAATATTTTACGATCATTTTAAGCCGAGTTATGGTCGTTTGAAAATTCTGCTACTCTGAGCTTAGGTCAGCTTAGATGCGGAGTCCGAGCATCGCCCACACATAAACAAAAATATTGATAACAAAATTTTGAGGAGACTGTGCCGTTAACATATTTTATAACTTCCTCGAAGGACAAAAACTACTGTTTAATAAAAATAGTATTCTTTTAAGAAAAGCTCGAGCTCCTTTGTGGAAAAAGATCAAAATTCTACAATGATGAAAGCTGTTAGTGTTACAGTAGTAGCTACAGAAGCTTCTAGTTCGCAGCAAAAGAAACTATTAGAGTACTTTATGAAGGATGAAGAGGAAATAGAAGATAAAGAAAATAGGTATGTGAATAGATCATACCTCAATTAAAATACACAAAAAATCTTATCTGCGATTCTTGCAATAAATATTGTTATTATTATTATCAATTTAAAAAAAAACTAAAATTGTATAATTTTACGCTTGATTTCGGTCACTGATTCCCATTTCTAGTGAGCAAAAACAGTTTCATTTTAAAAGATTCACGCGACAAAATAGAACAAAGAAAATCCATTTTAAATAATTATTTTAGATCTCCCGTCTTCGGCTCACAATCGTTCATGTCTCCCTCTTCTACAGGTGCAAAATGCTTGCGACTGCTGCAGGACCAATGTTTCTCGACTCCGCCCATTCTGGAAGAGTCCTTTGAAGATTGTGATAGAAGTTTCGAATTGTGCGGTTCACCAACTAATGAAGGTGATATTAGCGGGTAAGAATATGCATTGAATAGACGAATTTGAAGTAAAAAGCATTTCGAGCACTTTCTGTCTTGTAAAAATACAGTTCTATTCAAGAATAATAATGGAGTGTTAAAAAATAATCTCGTTGAAAATGGATCTGAAAGTATCCGAAAACCGAAAATATGCGCAAAATTTCCTTAAAATACGCCAGTAACACTCCATTATTCATCTTGAATCAGACTGTACGTCACGGTATTGTTTCAATCGAATTGTATTAACAGATTCCATTTTATTGAATCTGTGAATTTTCAACTAAACACCTTTTCACATCAACTCCTACTCAAAATAATAGCCGAACGAAGTTGAATGTCCTAATCAAATTTATCTAATAAGTTAATATTCCAGCATGTTTGAAACTACACTAATTAAAGCTCCATCTAAGCTACCGGATGATTTACGTTTCGAAGAGACAGTTGATCCAGAAGTGAAAGAGAAACTCTATTTTGGCAACGGAAAACGGTAAATAAACAATAAAAAAGCTTGTTTATGGTTAGAAGAACTATTGGACTGCTTCCTTCCGCTTACCAATAGAGTATTTCAAGTTACAATTATAGTCTTCTCCAAGAAAAATAGGCCGTGGTCCCTGTCTATATTCTGGTTTTTCTCCACCGCGCCTGCTGGCAAAGTTTGGGCGCGGTCCTGGAAACTGAAATGTTTGGCTGTACAGCGTTCGCAAATTTCTCGCTTTCTGCTGGCAAAATAGGCTCATACAAAAATAGATTTATTAACACGGCCTCTTAATTTTGGAAATCGACTATAGCAAATATATTATGAAAATTATAGCTTATTATAGCTTTTTTCTGAAGCTTAAAATTTATAAGTGTTTATTACAGAAATATCAATTTTACCTTCACAAAAGAACCTCTCGAACTGCCGGACCAGCTTCATTCCGAATCGAATACAGATGAAACGATGAAGAAACTAGACACAGCCTTAGATGAAATGAGTCCAGAGTCCCTAGTATCTGATCCAAAACTCCGAACTTCTATCGAAGATTTAGAAGAAAGTTTTCAGATTTGTTCTCCACCGAAAAAGGAGACCAATAAGTAAGTTATATTGTACGGTAAATTATAAAAAAGGCGGAATTAAAAATTCAAACCTTTTATTTAGTAAACTACAAACAAATCATAGTTCATTTGAACATAAAAAACCTACTTGTAAACAAATTTAACCATAGATAGTATCTTTAGAATCTTCCATTTTGCTGCATCTGATGGAGCTTGTGAAATTTCCAACGATCCATCTACAGATAGTCAATCTGGAGCAGAATCACCTTCTCCAGCTACCGAAGCTGACAAGGAACCAGAAAATGTGATAAAGACCGAGTGGAATGAACTGCAGTTACAGGATTCAGTTGATAGTCAAAGCCAACCTGGCCCAGATATAGCTTCTGTCGAAACTGATGAGCCAACAATCCTAAAAGTACCGGCTCGATATTTTTTGGACAATCGAAAACCTGTCAATTATGAAGGTTAGTTCAAAAACTGTATTAAAAGATTTTCATTGAGTTCTAAATAAGGATTAGGCCTAGTTTTCGAGATTTAAAGTAATAAGTGAGCTAAAAAAATCATCCAAAACCTTATTGAAGGCAACATTTGCAACACCGGGCATAGTGGAAGGGTCTTCGCGATGTAGTCAAAGTTTTGAAACATACTATGCCTACCCTAAGATAGATTGTATTAAAACAATAAAGTTATTAATTTAAAAAATGTATTTTCAGTTCGGGCGAGTTTCGCCGAACTATTGGGTGCTCATGGCGGTGGAATGCTACCTACTACAAAACAGGAAACTATTGTATGATAATGAAATATGTATTAATAATTGTACATTATGTAATTTAAATTAATAAATTTAATTAATATGGAACATGTCTTTTCAATAAAAAGATTACAAAACCGTCTGTTCTTTGAGAATGCGTGAAAAATTTGCTGATTTGGTGGCGTTGACCAAGAGTTTAGAAGATTTAAGAGAATGTAGTTTGTAGAGTTGGGCGTTTCGACCCGTTTTACCCCAACCCAGTTGAAACGGGTTGGGTTAATAAAGGGTTTTCGGGCTTGAAGTGTGATACTTTGGCTTAAATCGCATGAAATAACTAACAATTAAGCACAAAAAACGAGCTGAAAACGGGCTTTCGAGCAAAAAACGGGTTATCGGGTTGAGCTCAAACCCGAATTTCAACCTGGGGCTTGTTTTTTCGGGTTGAGCTGCCCAACTCTAGTAGTTTGTTAACTTACATATAAAAAGATATAAAGATATACTATATCATTGAGACCACCTGTTTCAAGGTTAATGATTAATTTATTTTTGATTGATTTGAAGATTGGCCTTCACCAGAATCGCATATTCTTTGTCGGCATTTTTGATTGATTCAAAAGCGCTCGTCCGTTGGAAACATGAAGGATTACAAAGGATATTTCATTTACAGGAATACAATTTGTTACAAAGATTAATGCCGAACCACACTATGCGAAATATAATGGTTAACTGGTTAAAAAAGAAGTCTAACGTAAAATAGTTCTATATATAGTTCTATATATATATCAATGCTCTATAAGACCTTATCAAAACTGTTATATGTGAACTCTATTACCCAATTATCTAATCATTTGTTTACAGAATTCTTATATGATTCTAGACTTTTATATATATGTTTTTGTCGAGGTTTAGTTAAGAGCTAATTTTCTAATATCCTTATATTAGTTCTATTTTCCCAAGCCTACAGAAAATTGACGTTAACGCGCAAAGTTTAAATATAAAAAGGATCGTGAGAAGGATCCACGAATCACGTCACGTCAATATCAAGTCATGACAATGTCGTGAAAAGTGAGAAGAATAATCATTGCATTACTGACTGAAATTTATACCCTTTCTTCATGATGTAATTTTCCTTATTGAAAAGTTATACTGAAACCAATAGAAACATTTATATCGTTTTTGATTTGATTTTTACGTTCGAAAAACAGTTTTTTGTGCTCCAAAGCGCAGAAAAAATTGTTATATTTCAAACTTTACTAACTAGTTTACCCCGAAACAGTATCCCCAAATTGTAGATGGTATTAGGAGGCATACTTTGCATGAAAAGCATATATTTTAATTCGATTTTGCACTCTGTAAAAAAGAAAAATAGTTTCTCAGCGTCGATGTCGGCCGATTTTCGTCGCAGAAAGTTGGGATAATTTCCGTTTGAGTAATACATAAGTAATACATATAGTCGGTGGCAAAATCTCATGTTTTTGGAATCAGTAGACAACCTCAAGTGAACCAAAAATAATTGAATTACGTACTATAGAAAACAAACTTTACTATTTTTCCTTCATTTTTTATTTTTTCAGCTGATTTCTTTGAAAATTATAATGTAGATCTTATCTTATAGCTATTTTGAACAAAACAATATAATTTTTTCTTATAATACTCTTAGAAAAATGTGTTTCAAGATATTGTAATACTTTTCGAATTTTGATGTTTGGGGCGCAATATTCGCATACTGGGCTTACATGAGCTTCGTCCGTACACTATAGTCGACGGATGAATCGTTTGCAGGGGTGTACGGAGAATTTAGAAGGAGCGCGGAAATCCAAAGAAAATGTAAAAGCAACCGATATAATTGTGCTCTCGCAATCTAATAAATAGACCTTGAAATAGATTCGTCTGTCGACTATACTAGTTTCAAAATATTTCTTTGCCAGAGACCATTTCCCACTAAAATTAATTAATTTCCGAATCTACACTCTCAATGTATTCTCTCATGTATTAAGATTATTCCCAATATCTTCTTAGTTAATAAAAACAGCAGTATTTGCTAGAAAAACTCATTTCATAGGTTTTTTCTACTATACGACTGTATACTCTACCTTAAAACAATAATGTGTTTACGAAAAAAGAATAAAAATGTAAGTTGTCAATTGTATATTTTGTCCCGAACCTTTTATTTTGGGTAACTTTACGGTTTTTTAAATATAATCAATTAATGCTGATTATTATATATTAATATATAAATTTTTTTTATCAATTTTGTTTTAGAAAGAACAATCACCGACCGACCGACCAGCAAAAGGACAACAGACGTAAGCTTTTACAATATTAAATGAGAACACGGCCCGCTGCAACCAAGAGCTCTTTACCGGCCCGGCCTGAAATTTTGAAACACAGCAGGCCGGGCCGGCCGGATAATCACCTTTTCCGCAACCTAACGCAACGAGTAACATAAAAATGGAATAGCGGAAACTGGGTGCACGATTCCGGGATTTATTTGACAGCCAACTTTATTTATTTTGATACAATTTCATAGCCTCTAGTCTTAACTGAGAAAATGAGTTTTTCGGGTAACACGGGCCAGTCGTTTCTGAGAAAACGTACGTTTCAAACGAAATAAAGGACTGTCTCCCTTTTAAAATATTAAAGTTGTTCGTTTATGAGAACAAATGAATGAAATTGTTGGAAAAAACTCAGTCGCATAGTTTTCGACAAGCTCTTTCGATTTATATAAATTGAACAAAATTTATATTAACCTGGTTTCATGCATCAAGATTTGGCAATCTTGAATTTAGTATTTCCTTTAGCTTAGGGCCGTGGCCCCCAGTGGTGCCGTTGGCTGTTTGTGACAACAACAGTTTGTTGAAGTAGAAATGTTTTGTAACCGTTATAGGGGATGCGAGTACATGTACTTTTTGTTTGTTAGGGTGGGCGGGTTTTTTTGCATATATAGTCTATAACAAACAAAAAACCGCAGAGCGCGGTGGTATACATAGACTTCCGCAATTGCGCATTTGTCTTTCTCTGGATATGATACGAAATAAAACTAGTACAATATTATTTTTCTGACAACAAACACAGAATTGCGCATCGAACCATATAATGGAAGTTTAATTTTGCCTCAAAACGAGCGATTTTCAAAACTTTAAACAACACCGCTCACTGCAGTCTTTTTTTGTTATGGACTATAACTTTCGAATGAAATTAAACAAAATTTATTTATTCTTAGAGATCGGTCTGCAAAACCCGCAGCCCAGATGCCCCAACAAGCCGGCGAAAACAACGAAAACAAAAGTAAGTTTAGAATTGAAAATAAAATGCATGGTCAGGGTTGGGAAACGGGCCGCCCCGTTGCTCAAATATGTCAATATATAAATATATAAATAAATATGTCAATATATAAATATATAAATAAATATGTCAATATATAAATATATAAATAAATATG